>JAPQWV010002080.1:0-64852 GCA_027422505.1 Craterostigma plantagineum | reverse complement strand
ATGCAAATGTAGGTGACTTAAAATGCCTGTCACGTGTCCAATAACAATAAATCGTACGACATTAGAAAAAAAGAAAAACAAATATACAAAAATAAGAGGAGTGCTTTCATAATCTTGGGTTGGGCCTCGTAAAGGGCTAAGCCAAAATAATGCCCGGAAAACGACTATAATCGCAATTATCGAATAAAAAAACAATAAAAATATTAAGTTTGTAAGCCATTGAGGACCATCTATGAAGCTAAGCGACATAAAGGGCTCAGCCTCCGCCGCCGTGAGCTCCCGCCCACGACACTCTGCCGCCATAATCTGCCCCTGGCCCGAACACTTGAACTGCCCGTAAAACACCGTCCTGCCCAAATAAACGAAAGAAAACTCTTTACATGTCAAAAAAACGGTCGGAAAATTAGCTTTCTTCCGACTTACATTTCCCCTTTGCCTATCTCCCAGTTATACAACCCGTCGGCGCAATAATCTTATCCATGTAAGTATACGCAAACACCACCCTGGAAAACGTTCCCCAAGCCCGGCCCAAGTACAGAGGGCCCGAGCCCGTGACCCTACAGTTGACGAACGAAAACCCCGACTCGTCGAGCATGCTCTCCCTCTTCTGCGCCGTCAGCGCGCCGTACGCCGCCGCCCTGGCGTGGAGGTGGCAGCCGTCGTACAGCGAAAGTCCGTCGCCGAAGATGAAGTCCACCGAGCCCTGTACGTGGCAGTTCTTGAAGTAGTGCCTTCCCCTGTGGTCGTAGAGCGTGTCTTGTGCTCGACGAACTTGCAGTCCACGAACGCCGCCATGTCGCCGGAGATTCGGAGTGCCACCGCCTTTTCCGGCTGCTCCGGCCGGTGGGACCGGTGCTTTGTTCTGCGGAGCGATGGTAGACAAAAATTAGGAACAGTTCTTCTCAGTTTCAACGCTCTCTTACTTACTACATCGAATTGGGAAAACCTTGAAGGTGATGTCTTGGCGGCGAAATATGGAGCGTCGACGGCAAACGCCGCCGAGCCGTAAGTGCCCAAAGCTGACCGTTGGATGAGATTCGATCGGCCGTGTCGTCCCATCTGATTATGGTCTTCTTTTTTGCGGCGGATCCTTCCAGCGTTATGTAAGCCATTGTCGCAGGTATTTCAATCTTCCTCTATTACACTACAGTCAGTTAGCTATTACATTCTCTTACAGAGACGAAGAAGCAGCATGCGCTACTAACCTGTAAGTCCCAGGACCAACGGAAATAACTATCGGCAAGGATTGAAAAGTGGATGGAGCTTATGGCCTTCTTAAGCGTGACAAAGTCTCCGAGCTTAGGATTCTTGTTGACTTTGATGGTTTTGCATGGCTCAAACTTGTTCTTGGCCTCCATGAACACGAGACTTGTCTCTGTTGCCCATTTTCCTTACCCAATTGAGGTAGCTTTCCTCTGTGTTCTTCAGCTCGTTGAAGCTCTTGGAATGTGAATTTGCGTCTCCAATGTGGCTCAAGAACAGAAAGAGGATGATGAAAATGGAGCCGTAAGTGTATATGCAGCATTTCCCTAGCTGTGCTTGATTACTCCCCTATGTGGTATGGAATGGAAAAAATGGATTCAGGTATATAGAATTGAGTGGCATATGACAGCGAGGACACTGTTGAGTCAAATTGGCCATATCTGTGAACTGTCCGAACTTGTTTTGTAGCGCATGTAAGAGGACGACAACACACTCACATACACTCTCATGGTCACACTTTGGCTATCCATCCACAGAATCTTCACAAGACTTTCTGATAAGCTTCACCCTTGTCTTTCACGGACTCTGCAAGTTTAAAAAGACAAATGTTGAGGTAAAAAAAGGTGGCATACGAGTAAATGAAGCTTCATGTTATGAAAAAAGGTCCTTCCTTTACAGTGCTACTAACTTCATGTTCATTTCCAAATAATTTGACATATGCTATGCACGCCAAGAACTTTGTGTTTCTTCTTTTCACCTCTACTTGATGAGTTCATTCATGATGGGCAACTTTATTTTTTCCAAAATGATACATGACGTCGCCAGCGTTCTCGTATTCTGGGTCATTGTGCTTTGATAACTAAGCATGCCTATTGCAGAACCAATAAAACAACGTACATGTAATAAGAAGTTAGTGTGGGACTGAATTTTCGCACTCCACTCGGTCTGATTGTTTCAGAACAATGCAGAATATATATTTGATGGCAACTGCCGATATAAGCAACATGACAAAACATTGCAAACTAAATAAATGAGCTCATCTATAACAGAAACAAATCAATCAATCAACATCATCGTCATCACACACAGTTGTCCGTTCTTGTGTTAACTTCAATCATTCAACTTAGGAGTGCTTCTCACCATTCACGGCAAGTTTCTTCTCCTCTTTCGCTTCATCTTTCTCACCAGCCGCAATGATTCCACGAGCTTTCAACCTTTTCTCATCTTAACTTGTGCCAATTCTTCGATCTTCGTAGTAGTAAAAGCAAGTTAGTAGTATCAACAACAGGCTTTCTTCAGCTATCTTCTTGTGTCCAAGACCTCGACTTCTTTGTCCCCGCCTTGTCGTCTGTCAGAGATTTCTCAGCTTCAGTGCTTATTCATAACATTCTCTGATGCTTCGAGCTTTTCAGCTTGGACAGCGTTATCTTCTTCTGTCTCTTTGGCCTTTTCAGAATTATCCATCGCTTTGCTCTTCTCATCAGGTTCCACTTAGGTGGAGACACCTCAACTTTTTTTTGTCTTCAGATTTCTCGACTGGTTTATCATCTCATTCGATCTCTCTTCCTTGTCGGCCTCTAATGTCTGAATCTCAGGTTTCGATTTCACGTCTTCTGCTTTCGAATCTCGGAATATTCTTTCAACCTTTGGAGGATCTGATTCTCGCACTTTCTGAAGTTCATCATTTGCTGAGATTTCGATTGCTCGGGACTTGGGCTCGGGCACTGCGGTTGCTCAACCAATCCATATCTTTCCCAAACTAATACAAATTAACTATCTCTTTTAGAAAGATATATCTCAGACAGTCAAGCACAAGATATACATGTCCTACTTATGATAACTAACTACTCGACAACAGAGCAAATTTTATTGCAGGCACAAAATGAAATAAAACACACTGATCATTGTCTATTGAACATCCATGATTCCTTTGTCAATATGTCACTGAAATCCAACAAGGTTGCCGCCCCAAAAAAGACAAAGCTAATGATGGGATTATTGAACTAAGGACAAGAGATTCAAAGTCACATAGTATATTATAATACCTGTTCTAACAAATGTCCAGTGATGATTCTTGCTTCATTATCCTCCAAACACCACCACAGCCCCATCCTTGGCCTCCACCGGCGGAGGCGCCGCCGCCTTTGATTCGTCCAACGTCAGCTCTCTCGTCATCGGAGCACCGCCGTCGGCCTGCAAAATCTTAAACCTGCTGGCGCACGCTCCATTTTTGTGCTGTCTACACAAACGGCGAAATGTCTGTAGAGAGCAGAGTTTGTGAAAGAAGAGAGAATCCCAATAACTTAATATTTATAGGACAGACATTACACATCACGGCGTTTCGCCGTTTCTTTTCCCGACACACATTCGATAGCTGTCAAATGTAATCGGTAACTCCACCTCACGCTTTGACCGTCACTCCGTATCTTTGACCGTTCTCCGAGAAAATATAAAAAAAAATATTTAAAATTTAGTTCTGTCTATTTCATAGTTCCCGCAACAGTATTACTTTCACTATAGTGAATACAAAGATGCCAAAAGTGGGAGGGATATGATATCGTTTTTAATTAAAGGGTAAAACCTCCCATCCCCAGCTGCCCTTGATATGTTAGTTGATATTATTATTTCTTATTAGTACAGTGCTCGTAATTAAAAATAAATAGACGATGATTTCAATAGTGTATACCATAAAGGAAAACCAGTCAGTGCACTTTTACCAAACATATTTATACAAGATAATGAATATTTAATCAATTGCGTAGTGGAGTGGGGTGGCAACTATGGAGAGAAAACGTTATAGTAAATGGCCGTATTAATTAATAGATTAATTCCTATTAATTATAAATATAAAATGCAATACGAGTCCTAATCAATGCTACGATATCTACAAAGCTTATAGGATCGTGCTCGCATGCCTGCAACGATAGTAACAATAGGTTCGTCTATATGGCTTGGTCAATGATTTTTCTATAAGTTTAGTTTTTTTTAACAAATATAAGTGTTAGTTATAATTATAACACCCACTATATTCAGACATCTATTACTATTATAAAAGAGCAAACCACCGTTTGTAGCCAGTTTCATGCAGTATCAGGTCAGCTTTATTACCAAATATCATTAATAAATAGCAAACTATTATGACATGACATATACGTTTGCAAGGGGAAGTCTTTCATCAATTTAAAACCATATTAATATTAATCCACTTACACGTGTGGGAATGAGTATATCTCTTGCTAATTAATAATATTGCCCATCGAAAAATAAAAAATTAATAATATTACAAAAAAACTATTGATATTACCATGCCCTTTCACGGCTCTTGAACAAGGCCTAATGCCCATTGCCCAATGAAGCTCATCAGTTAGTTTCAGCTCCTCTGCCTCGACGTCTTTGCTCAGTCTTGGCGGCTCAGGCCTTCGATGTTGATATTTGAGACCGCTGTTCAGGAAGCGACACCGACGGTTTCTTCGCTTTCGTTACCGTAAATGTTTTAAATGTTCAACATTAGATTTCTCACCAACGATTACACGACCATAGCGTGTTTGAATGGTAAATATGATTTGTGCCCAAATCATGTCCCTATTGAAAGTGTAAGCAACTTTATGACCTTAAAAAAGAATATATACATGTATTACTCGTGCTTGGTTCCATTGAATCAGCAAGGTGATAGCTACTAAGTTCATCTTGGAAAAGATTGTTGAAGATGGAAAACCCAACGATCACTTGCAGTAATAACTTCTTAATACATACTCGATGCACAATATCCAATTATTGTACGATTCGTAATTGCCAATCGGGTTACAGTTAGAGGTGTTCAGACGGTTTGAAAAAAAACGTAACCGACAACGGTTCGGTTAACCGTGGTCAACGGTTACCGGCCGTAACCGAACCGTAAATTATGAAGGTTCGGTTACGGTTCTTCATTTTCCTAACCGTAAACCGGCGGTTATAATCGTCTTTTAAATAATAAGTAAATATATAATTTTATTGTTCTTGTCATAATATCTATTCATCATATTTAATTTTTATTTTTGTTTTATCAACTATCATAAAATTAACTTTAGAAAAATAGAAAGAATATTGAGTGATAAACATTATATTTTAGAAACTAAATGACTACGACGAATGTCCGTCAAAGATTTTCGAACGAAGAATGAATGATAATCGTAATATTTTTAATATCAAGGTGTAATTTCTTTTCCCAAATGTTGAAGGTTATTATATAATTCTAACTTGAAATGAAAATTTCTTTTTTACATTATATAAAAATATCAAAGTTTTTTAATGTATTTAAATTATTATAAGAGAAAGAAATTTCTAAAAAAGAATAAAAAACCGTTACGGCGGTTCAAACCCGCCGGCTATGCCGGTTCAAAACCGTAAACTGTAATCGTGATTATCACGGCTCGTACGTAAGTTTTTATTAACCGTAAACCGGCGGTTCAAACCGTAAAATGTATGACACGTCTAGCTACAACTTAGTCGTAGCGCGGCCATCCTCATATAGTATAGTATAAAATAATGATCACGAAGCACACATGCATGACTGTGACACGTCATTGTTAGTTCAGACATAATTTGAGGCCACGGATTTTTCAATTGTGGGCCCAACAAACATGTATTCCAATTTCCAATTGGGGCCCATAATTCTTCACTTTTACATGTCTCAGTTATAATTGAAATGAATTGAACTTATTATTGACATAATCATGGGGACTACTCCCTGAATCGTTTGACATTGGCCCAAAAACCCCACAAAATGTCAGTTGCAAGATTCGAATGTGTGACCAAGTTATTTATATCGACCCTTTCACTTTCAACCATTTCGCTGGACTTGAGGACAAAATATTTATAATATAATTTTTATTGAAGTTTAACGACTTTAATTTTGTCACGAAATACATTATCATATTTTTTCTCTAAGGACTATACAAGAAGTGGTAAGTGTCACGGACCTAGACTTTGGCTTGCTAGCTTCCGTGCGGCACCTAGTCCTTTAAGCAGCCCCTCTCGTGCTTCACTAGGTCAGCCTCCCAAAACGCTCACGAAAGAAAGCAAAGTGCGGGACAACCCTCGGCTGAACGTGCCTAAGTGCAAGAGGAAAACCCACACAAGTATTAGAGAGAGAACTAACTCTTTCTCACACTAAAGGAATACAAGTGTTTACAATGAAGGCCTTTACCACTTGATGCAAATGAACTACTCTAAGCCCCTATATATACAAGTTGTCAAACCCGAGGGACGACTAAGATTCTACTCGATCTAATGGCTATTATTTACAATCTAGATTATTCTAGGAATATCTCAAGGGATATTCCTCTCTAGAGAGTTCCATAGCATTCTCACACTTGGACTCTTGACTCTCTAGAATGACCCGCATGTTTCCGTATGGTTCCACGATCTTCCGGAAGGTTCCACACGAATCGGATGGGCCAAGAATCGTGGATAACTCCATAGCCCCGTTCCCCTGTTGAACGGATGCTACATGCCTCGGCCTTGCTTGGTTAGATCGACGTCCGCGCGCGACAAGCTTGGCCGGTCCCAAAAGTCTAATTCTAGGGCACCTCGACACTCTTGGCTCAGGCAAGGTCATCGCCCGATTCGCCCAGACTCTGGTCAAATTTGTGAGGGCGTGAATAAGACATGATAACTCTGTATGAAAGGTTAACGTGTGGACTTGAAACGAAAAGCGCCGGACTCTTGAGAGGGTTGGGAATGGGCGGGTTCCCCGTTTCCACGGGAATCGCCTCAAACGGGACGGGTAATCCCGAGATTTTATCCCGCGGGGCGGGGACGGGGATATTTTTTTCGGGGGACCCCCGCGCCGTTCCCCGCCCCGTCCCCAAACCCCCTTTTATATATTATAATACTAGTTTTTGCCTGTACTTTGCACGGGTCTTAATAAATCGATAAATAAGTAAATTAATAAGATAAGTCAACTATATGTCATTAAAAGAATAGAAGAGTAGTCACACTTGTTAATTTTTAAGATATACTGGCGGAAATTTTGTATGTGTCCAAATATGTTGTTATTAGATAAACATTAAATATCTTAAAATTCCATTATTTAAGTTTGTTTAGGAAAAAGTAATATGTCATAATATGTTTAATGAGAGATAATAGTAACATTAGTGATTGCTTCCATACAATAGACTGCCCATTTAATTTGATTTGAGCATACACTTTTACCATTTGATGAAGGCAAACTTAGAATATGGCATCGATCAGTATCGATTGTCAAGAAAACCCGATATAAAATTTACAAAAATAAAAAAAATGATTAGAACAGAAATATGGTTTAATCAACAATCTTCTATCATCATAAACCAAAAAACATGAATTGGGTGTCATCTATATTACATCTACGCAATACCTTGCCCAGATGTGCACTCCCCTACTATCAAAGGAAGCTTATAAAAACTTTATATCATCCCAAGTGCGCTTGGGCCAAGATCGACATAAATCTCAAACAATCCAAGAACCTGATGAAAAATAAGCAAGGATAGAACATGCATCCTAGTAGGAAAAAAAAAGAAACGAAGAAACTCACATAGTTTTGATATTACAACCTGTATCTTCAATTAAAAAAGAGAATCAGGTCTTAAGTTATGTGATCTTTGATGTTTTACACGTGACCAGGGCCATCGTAAACTCCGAGTGAATACCATCAGACACACAACCGCCAAAACGAAGGAAAATGTGTGAAGGCGTTTCCAAATCATGTCTCTCCCAAATCACACGAAACGTCGGGCAAAAAAACATTGCCGCATCACCTGCCTAGGTTCCCCACTAAAAAAAACAGTTTAATTAGTGACGGGATATTTTCATTGCGAAAGCAACAAAAATAAATGATTCTCACGGGGATGAAGTTCAGAAACGACTTGTTTCCTCTTTCGGTGCAATATCCAAAATGTTTGTTGTTTTTTCGCACAAAATATGATCCCTTCCATTGAATGAGGTGTCAAGATGATTGCGCGACCTCTTTAGCCTCTTCGATAGCATCCAAACGTGTCTTCTAGTAAACAGACCTTAAGTTGTCTGGGTCGAATGAAATTTAAAGAAATAAAAAGGCACAAACCTGCATGCCCCAAAGCAGATAATAAAAAATATATCATCATAATATATAATTTATAATGGAATTAAAGAATGACGTTTTGGTGACCCACGGTTCATCAGAAATTGCTATTTTGGGATTACCAATTGACGCAATGGCGACACTAAGTCGATTTCTCAATCTCCCACTATAGGTTCTTGCTCTAACCATGGCTGCCTCAATAAGCTTCACTTCTCCCAGTAATTTGAGCACGATCTGTTATGTATCCACAAAATATCCATCGACTTAGGGCAGTGGGACTGAAGAACTGTGGCTGCGAGTATGAGATAAAACCTCTTTAATTGAATAGAGCAACCTGCAATGTAGCAAAGAGTTAAAAGATGCTCTTGTCCAGACAATGCATCCCAAAGGACATCAAACCTCAAGACGAATTTATGCCAATGTTCCAGCTTTTTGTTTCGAAATGGATGCATGTACAGCAAATGAGAATATGCGCATACCTGCGTGCAAGCTCCAATCACACTGCCGCAAATGTTAGACATGCGCCTGGAGTTCGAACTGAATATCCATGCGCTAACACTGGAAACAAAAGGAAGAGTTAAGACACGACATCTTGCTCAATTTCGAAACTCAATAGTCATAGCATAGGCTCACATCTTTACCCGCCAAAGATAAAAGTTCAGTTTAACAATTGATGGACATTTATTTCCAATTGCATCACGTCTGAAAAGGCAGAATATCTGATCCTTGGGAGTGTTCACACAGATCCCCTGCAGAGGAAATTTTTATTTGTTAATGATTCACTGTTTTACGATAAACAACCAAAGTAAAATAAAAGCCAATGGACAAATGGAAAGCCCGTCCAAAAGACAACCAACAACAAACATAACCAAAGTAAAATAAATGGCAGGTACCTAAAGGCGCGAGAATCGCGCTTCTCATGATCGACAAGACAAATGAACATGGACGCAAGATGATTAATGTATTTCGTAACATCGCCGGCGTCGTCCTCTCCATTCATCTTCTTCTCTGACTGATTGCCTTTTGTTTATTCTCAGAGCACTTGATGCAATAAATACCGCTGCATCTGCACGCTCTGTCCCACACACCAACGACACAACGCGCACGATGAAAGCATAATCAATAACTACATCAACAAAAATCGCAAAACACAACAACCTTGATCGACACGTGGTGTGCTAATATGATTTGCAAGTGCGACAAGTGATAATATAAAATGAATACCTATTTACAATCACCAACGTGCGACAGGCAGTGTGTTAGGGTGTGTGCCCTCGGAATGCCATACGAGGACTAGGAATAGTATAGGGCGCACAATAATGTATAGGTCGATAGACAGTCTTATTGTATATACTGTTAAAATAAAGTAGTGAATATTATTTTCATTATAATAAAGTCTGCTTGGCATCTGGCGGTGCGATAAATAAAACACCCGAATGTTTGAGTTGGACGTGATTCTCGTGGGGACGAGGGAGGAGACACCGGACGGTCCTTAATCTCAGCATTAAATAAAAGCCCGTAAGTCTAAGATTCTAGGCGGGTGACTAGATATCCGAATATGACTTTACATTGACGACCACATAGTATGTGTCACCGATTACCTGAGAGGTTGTGGGTCGTGATGGAGATATCGATGATCGGAGAGATCGCGTAGTCGGACATTCGGCTCATATTCGTCTGGATCACATGACTAGGATGTTATCAATGATTGAACGAATGACTATTGTAGCCTCAGATCGATAGGGTCACTAACGGATTGCTTTCGCGATTTCGGTTTGTCGCTAGTTGGCTAGGTCCGCAAGTGTTCGGAAATGGGACACGGGCCAGCGACGAAACGCAACTAACTTTACGGAGGTGATTGCCGAGCTTTGACTGCTATCGGGATTCACTGCCTATATTCGTATAGGTTAACGTCCTATGAGGTAATGGAGTATGACGATTGTAAAGCCTTCGGCCGACGCTTGGAAAACTCGCTCGTATTAGATACGGAGCAGAGTTTAAATAATCGGTTGTGTCTCAATTATAACATAGAGTTGGGTTAGTGAGTTTGACATAACATGGCTCTCACCTAACCGGGACGCAAGTGAAAGGCGTAAGATGTATTTAAATGTATACACTATAGTCGGTTCGCCCGAATTTCGATTGGATCAAAATTCATTTTCAACTGGAATCTGTCCGGTACCGCGGGATTGGCTAGGCAAATACCGGGACTCGCGGATTCCTCCCGTGCCAGTTGAGACGGACCTAGAGAGTCGCGCTTAAAAATGGTAATGAACTTGAACGAAAACGGCTTTTCTCTAGAACCTAACGAATGGGATTCGTTGAGGTAGTGGCAAATTTGATACGAGGTGTCGATGATTTAGTTAAATTCCGATGATGGTCACGGGAATAATTGACTTGAGATTGTCTTAAGTGTTGAATTAATTAACTAAATGGGGCTCAATTGTAATTAAAATAATTAGATTGGATTAATTATTTTATTACTTAAATTGAGGGACTAAATTGAGAAATTAAAAACCTCATGGGCTTAAATGAAATATTTGCATGTTGACTTGGTCTTGGACATGTGTATGATTCCTAGCTTGCCACATTGGATGAGGTGGCATGTGAGTCATACTCTTGGCTTTGATGTGAGCATGACAAGTGTTAAATATAAATCAATAAACTAACCTTAGTAGATTTTTACTACAAGGAAAATGAGACACCTCATGAGCTAAGGGGAAATAAATAAGATACATGCATAAATGTGAAAGAAAGACCATGCAACCTTAGGTTCTCTAAGTTGAAAACAAGATACATGCTCTCAACAAGCCATTTTATACTTGCCACGTCAAGCCACGGGATCATTCGACAAAGCCCGACGCCCGAATCGAACTGCGTCTAGCCATCGGGAGCAGTCTCGGAGGTTCAATCAAGGACATACCAGTGTGACAATCTAGCCCGGAGGCCCCGGGAACCAGAAGAGGCGCTGCGACGTCCATCTGAGGTGAAATCACGTTCATCGACAGTATGTTTCGAACCCTTCTGATTTGATTTTACGAAAAATACCAAACGATATCGGAATGATGCGAAAGACCCCTCGTTACGATCGTTGGGAAGTGTAATCAATCTGGAAAATTTGGTATTGATCTAAAATCATTTCGGTTGTCAAACTGTCAAAAGTCGGCAGACTGCCGCTTTAGCCGAATTGATAATTTCGAACCACCGATTTGATTTTGCGAATAATACCAACGACTTCGGAATTATTTGAAAGACCCCTCGTCGCGACCCCCGGGAAGTGTAGAATCAATCTGGAAAATTTGGTATCGATCGAAAATCGTTTCGGTCTCCAAATAGTTTAAACACTGTCGGCTGCCGCTTTGTTCGAACTAGTTTGGAATGAAATTATTAATTCGAATAAATTTGTATTAAATTCGAATCTGAGAAGTTCGGATTAGACGTGGTCTCCTCGGGCTCAGAGAAGTGTCTTGAGCCCTCGGGAGAAGCCGAAGGGCGCTAGGTCGAATTTAGATGTTGAAAATCGAAAATTCGGCACCCTACGCCGCTCGGTTCAAAACGCGCTTCCGCTATCGCCATGTTGCGCTGATCGGGGGCCGACGTCGATTAATCGGGCCTACCCCAATAGTGGTATCAGAGCCACGGCTCATGCATGGTTCGACCAAAGCCTCGAAAGCCGATGTGGCGAACAAACGGTCGACGTAGTTTGGAGAGTATCGTCGCTCGTTACGTCGGTCGGGCACCCGGCTTAGGTTCTAACCTGGTTATTTGTTTTTAAGGGCCGTTTGCTGCCCCCCGGTGGTACATGGATTACGGGTTGTTCGGAAAATAATTCTCCCCGTGTTGTATTTTATCGCTTTATTAGATAAGTTAGATAAAATGGCCGCCGTTCGATGCAAGGCGAGATTGGAGGGTTCGACGACCAGCGTGACGACGAGTCGACGTTTGGAGATCAAAGACCCGATCGACCCATGTAATAGGACTAGTTTAGAAATAGCCCGCGCATTTGTCCATTTAAATTACTTTCCTAGGGTTAGGAATTTAATTAACGCATTTATGTGCTCGTGCTTAACTTTTAATTTGCTATGAGAACACAAACTCCATAAAATACTAAGTGAGTAAAGGGATTGGACGCCCTGTCTTCTATCAACCTCGGGTTAAGTTGTTACGAAACCTAAATGCAAGTTTGGTTCCGGTATGCCGGCACCTTGCATTTGCTTTCGTTTTGATTTGCTCGTGTGCGTTAGCGCCGCTCGCCAAGACCACACTGTGCGGTAAAACGTACGGTTCAAGTATGCGGTTTTGAGCAAAGTTGATAGGTCGCACTTAGACAGTCACACCGCCTTGTTTCGGATTTGCCGGCGGGGGTCCCTGACTGAGACAAAGATAGTTGAGACATTCGACTAGGTCGGATTCGTGCGGAGCACGACTTCGTGGGCCGCTGCAAACCAATAAAACGACAGAGGTTGAGGTCTGCATCCGCCCACGGGGACATCAACTCCACTATCGAAGTTATCAACGAAACTTCCAAAACATCCAATGGGAGAAAATGGTGTTTATGAAAAGATAGTGGGAGTCAAACGGAATAGAAGTCCTTTTCGCGTTTGATGATCTATACAAACGATTAATATGCTTTCTATTTCTGCAGCTTTTTCTCTCAGCGTTGATTATGTCTACCGCTTTAAACATACTGCTCAAGGAGAATCGGTTGACTGGGTCGAACTATTCAGACTGGCTTCGCAACCTGAGGATTTTCCTTCAGATTGAGAACCTAGTGTATATCCTTGACTCCGAGTTGCACGGGCCCCAGGGGTGCAGGCAACCGAGCAGGTTCGTGCCGCTTGTGACAAGCAACTACGCGACGAGCAGCTCGTAAAGGCTCATGTCCTCGGATCGATGAGTAACACGCTGCAGCGTAGCCATGAGGGTATGGCTGATGCTCGGGCGATGGTTCAGCATCTGAAAGAGCTTTTATGGTGAGACGTCAAGGACAGCTCGCTATGCTGCTTTGTCGCAGCTCTTTCGATTGAGGATGTCTGAGGGTGAGAACGTCGGCGAACATGTTATGAACATGATCACCATGATCGAGAGGTTGGAGACTCAATTTTCGATTGATCGGGAATTACAAAACGGTCTCATCTTGCAGTCTCTCCCTCCGTCCTTCAACGCGTTCATTGTGAACTATCATCCGAACGGTATGACGCTGACGCTTCCTGATTTGATGAATCAGTTAGCAACGGCTCAAGGTCAGATGAAGAGGGCAAAGCAGACTGCACTTGTCGCCACCTCTTCGAAGCCCAGAAAGGCAAAAAGAAGAAGGGCAACAAGCTCAAGCCAATAGGGAAGGTTTCTAAAAAGAACAAATCTTCTGGGAAATCTAAGCAGACCGGTGTAAAGCCAACGGATAGGTGTCTGCATTGCGGTGCGCTGGCCACTGGAAGCGGGACTGTCCGAAGCTCAAGGGTGAGCAGGCTGCATCAGGTATGGAACTTAATGTTTTAGAAACAGTTTATTCTACATCTGTATACTCTACTTCCTGGATATTGGATTCGGGAGCTAGTACTCACATTTGTGTGTCCACGCAGGGTCTGGGACCAAGTAGAGCGCTTGGGAGCGGGAGATCGAGGTCAGAGTGGGTAGCGGGGATAGTCTCTCGACAAGCCACGTCGGATCCAGATCTCTTACTTTGTTATCTGGGCATGTGTTGCGTTTGTACGATTGTCTTGTACTCCCGAGGGGTTTTAAGAACATCGTCTCCATTCCTGTTTTGAGCAGGAATGGTATGTATTAACTTTAATAAAAATACATGCCACATTATGTATCGAAACAAAAATGTTGGCAACGCGACACTTTTTAATGGTTTGTACTATTTAAATACCCAGAACGACGTATCGTGAATACTATCACGATGAAACGAAAGTCGGGAATAAATGCGAGGTACCAATGGCATCTTCGATTAGGGCATACTGGAGAACGCAAGATCCACGAGTTAGAGAAAAACGGGATTTGAAACCGTTGGAATTAAATCCCTATCCGACTTGTGAGTCGTGCCTCCAAGGTAAAATGAGTCGATCACACTTCACGGGGACATTTAATAGAGCCACAGAAATTCTCGGTTTCATTCACACGGACGTTTGCGGGCCATTCAATGTGAAGGCTCGAGGTGACTTCCACTATTTTATTACCTTCACGGATGATCACAGTCGTTACGGACTCGTGTATCTGATGAGGTATAAAGCTGATGCTCTTGAAAGGTTCAAAGAGTATAAGGCATTAATGGAAAAGCAAACGTCGAAACTCATTAAAGCTATTCGATCGGATCGAGGAGGTGAGTACATGAGTGTCGAGTTTGACCAGTTCTTGAAGGAGAATGGTATATTATCGCAGATGACTCCGCCCGGTACGCCACAGTTGAATGGCGTGGCCGAACGTAGAAACCGAACTTTATTAGATATGGTTCGTTCATGTTAAGCTATACAGATTTACCGATGTCATTATGGGGACACGCGCTTTTGACAGCGACGTATACCATAAACCGGTGTTCCTCGAAGTCTGTTAACGGCATTCCGTATGAGATATGGACTGGTCGTTTACCCAGCTTATCACATATTAGGATTTGGGGTTGCCCCGCCTATGTGAAAAAGTTGAAAACAGACAAACTGGAGTCTAGGTCAATGAAAGGACGTTTCATAGGTTACCCGAAAGACTCTATGGGGTACCTATTCTATTTTCATGATGATCAGAGGATCGTTGTGGGCCTGCACGCACACTTTCTCGAGGAAGAATTCATTCGAGATTGTGGCGTTGGCCGAGAGGTCACTCTCGAGGAGCAGTCGACCGAAACGCCCTTACAGAATTTGAATCGGGATGGTCCGAGCGAACCAGTCTTGCGACGATCTGAAAGGATGCCATGCCAACCACAGCGGTATGACTTGTCACATGTCGAACACGATTATGTTGCGACTAGGGGACTTCTAAGAGAAGATCCCGCTACTTTCGATCAAGCTATATCCGATGTGACTCAACGAGATGGGTTGAGGCTTGCGGGCTGAGATGGACTCAATGTACTCCAACAAAGTCTGGACTCTTGTAGACCTACCGAGCGGTTTTAGACCAATTGGTTGTAAATGGATATACAAGAGAAAGATTGGATTGACGGACAAGTTGAGACGTACAAAGCCAGGTTGGTTGCCAAAGGGCTATAACCAAAAAGAGGGAGTCGACTATGAGGAGACTTTCTCGCCTGTAGCCATGATCAAGTCTATCTGCATAATGCTCGCAATAGCTGCGCAATATGATTATGAGATTTGGCAGATGGACGTCAAAACGGCGTTCCTTAATGGATTCCTCAAGGAGGAGATCTATATGGAGCAGCCAAAAGGTTTTGAGTCGCATGCAGATGCTCACAAAGTATGCAAACTGAATCGGTCCATTTACGAACTGAAACAGGCCTCTCGTAGCTGGAACCTACGTTTCGATAAGCAGTTCGGAATTTCGGATTCGAGAAAAACGTAGATGAGCCATGTGTCTACAGAAAGAGTAGTGGGAGTATGGTGCCGTTCCTTGTATTATACGTGGATGATATCCTTTGATAGGAAATGTCATTAGGATGCTCTCGTGGGTGAAAGCATGGCTTTCAACTGAGTTCTCCATTAAAGATTGGGAGAAGCGACGTATATACTTGGTATTCGCTTGTTCAGGGATCGAGCGAACATCGGCTTATCTCAGTCCCTTTACTTAGAGAAAATCCTGAAGAAATTCAGAATGGATGACTCTAAGAGAGGGTTCTTACCTATGCGACATGGGATCCATTTGTCGATATCAATGTCACATCAAAGTGAGGAAGACCGACAACGGATGAGTGGGATACCTATGCATCTGCAGGGGTAGTCTGATGTACGCAATGTTGTGTACACGACCGGACATTGCCTACGCTGTGAGCGTGGTTAGCCGGTTTCAGGCAAACCCAGGTGAAGGACACTGGACAGTCGTTAAGAATATCTTTAATTACCTTAGACGGACTAAAGACTTAACGCTGGTCTATGGAGGGCGGGACTAGAAGTAGAAGGTTAAACCGATTTGGACTTCCAGTCGGACGTGGGATGACCGAAATCTACTTCAGGTTTTGTATTCGTGCTCAACTGTGGGGCAGTGTCTTGGAGAAGTTCCAAGCAAAGCACAACTGCCGATTCCACGTGTGAGGCAGAATACATAGCAGCCTCAGAGGTAGGTAAAGAAGCAATTTGGATGAAAAAGTTCTTGGAGGAACTTATTGTGGTACCAGTTGCGGACAGACCGCTTACACTTTGGTGCGATAATAGCGTTGCAGTCACGCAAGCAAAGGAACCGCGATCTCATAGCAAGTCCAAACATATTGAGAGAAAATATCACGTACTACGTGAGTTCGTTGAAAACGGGATGGTCGTCGTGCAGAAAATCGCCACCGCGGAAAATGTGGCGGACCCACTCACGAAGCCCTTATCCAGGCAGTTATGGAACAACATCTGGACAAGATGATGCTACGATACCATTGTGACTGGCATTAGGTGCAGCACATGGTATTCGAGTGCAAGTGGGAGGCTGTTAGGGTGTGTGCCCTCGGAATGCCATACGAGGACTAGGAATAGTATAGGGCGCACAATAATGTATAGGAAATAAAGTAGTGAATATTATTTTCATTCTAATAAAGGCAATATTATTTGTTTATCGAATTTAAAGTCTGCTTGGCATCTGGCGGTGCGATAAATAAATAACACCCGAATGTTTGAGTTGGACGTCTGATTCTCGTGGGGACGAGGGAGGAGACACCGGACGGTCCTTAATCTCAGCATTAAATAAAGTCCGTAAGTCTAAGGATTCTAGGCGGGTGACTAGATATCCGAATATGACTTATTCATTGACGACCACATAGTATAGGTAGTGTCACCGATTACCTGAGAGGTTGTGGGTCGTGATGGAGATATCGATGATCGGAGAGATCGCGTATTCGGACATTCGGCTCGTATTCGTTTGGATCACATGACTAAGGATGTTGTCAATGATTGAACGAATGACTATTGTAGCCTCAGACCGATAGGGTCACTAACGGATTTGCTTTCGCGATTTCGGTTTGTCGCTAGTTGGCTAGGTCCGCAAGTGTTTAAAGTGGGACACGGGCCAGCGACAAAAACGTAACTGACTTTACGGAGGTGATTGCCGAGCCTTGACTGCTATCGGGATTCACTGCCTATATTGTATAGGTTAACGTCCTATGAGGTAATTGGAGTACGACGATTGTAAAGCCTTCGGTCGAAGCTTGGAAAACTCGCTCGTATTAGATACGGAGCAGAGTTTAAATAATCGGCTGTGTCTCATTATAACATAGAGTTGGGTTAGTGAGTTTGACATTAACATGGCTCTCACCTAACCGGGACGCAAGTGAAAGGCGTAAGATGTATTTAAATGTATACACTATAGTCAGTTCGCCCGAATTTCGATTGGATCAAAATTCGTTCTCAACTGGGATCTATCCGGTACCGCGGGATTGGCTAGGCGAATACCGAGACTCGCGGATTCCTCCCGTGCCAGTTGAGATGGACCTAGAGAGTCGCGCTTAAAAATGGTAATGAACTTGAACGAAAACGGCGGGCTTTTCTCTAGAACATAACGAATGGGATTCGTTGAGGTAGTGGCAAAGTTGATACGAGGTGTCGATGATTTAGTTAAATTCCGGTGATGGTCACGGGAATAATTAGGATTTGAGATTGTCTTAATTGTTTAATTAATTAACTAAATGATGCTCAATTGTAATTAAAATAATTAGATTGGATTTAATTATTTTATTACTTAAATTTGAGGGACTAATTGAGAAATTAGAAACCTCATGGGCTTAAATGAAATATTTGCATGTTGACTTGGTCTTGGACGTGTGTATGATTCCTAGCTTGCCACATTGGATGAGGTGGCATGTGAGTCATACTCTTGGCTTTGATGTGAGCATGACAAGTGTTAAATATAAATCAATAAACTAACCTTAGTGGATTTTACTACAAGGAAAATGAGACACCTCATGAGCTAAGGGGAAAATAAATAAGATACATGCATAAATGTGAAAGAAAGACCATGCAACCTTAGGTGCTCTAAGTTGAAAAACAAGATACATGCTCTCAACAAGCCATTTATACTTGCCACGTCAAGCCACGAGATCATTCGACAAAGCCCGACGCCCGAACCGAACTGCGTCTAGCCATCGGGAGCAGTTTCGAAGGTTCAATCAAGGACATACTAGCGTGAAAATCTAGCCGGAGGCCTCGGGAACCAGAAGAGGCGCTGTGACGTCCATCTGAGGTGAAATCACATTCATCGGACGGTATGTTTCGAACCTTACTGATTTGATTTACGAAAAATACCAAACGATATCGGAATGATTCGAAAGACCCGCCGTTAAGATTGTTGGGAAGTAAATCAATCTGGAAAATTTGGTATTGATCTAAAATCATTTCGGTTGTCAAACTGTCAAAAGTCGTCAGACTGCCGCTTTAGCCGAATTGATAATTTCGAACCACCGATTTGATTGTGCGAAAATTACCAAACGACATCGGAATTATTCGAAAGACCCTCGTGATCCTCGGGAAGTGTAGAATCAATCTGGAAAATTTGGTATAGATCAAAAATCATTTCGGTCTCCAAATAGTCGAAACACTACGGCTGCCGCTTTGTTCGAACTAGTTTGGAATGAAATTATTAATTCGAATAAATTTGTATTAAATTCGAATCTGAGAAGTTCGGATTAGACATGGTCTCCAGAGGCTCAGAGAAGTATCTTGAGCCCTCGGGAGACGCAGAAGGGCGCTAGGTCGAAATTTAGATGTTGAAAAATCGAGAATTCGCACCCTACGCCGCTCGGTTCAAAACGCGCTTCCGCTATCGCCATGTTGCGCTGATCGGGGGCCGGCGTTGATTAATCGGGCCTACCCCAACACAGTGGATCTATCGTGTGCAGTGCAGTAAAGTAAGGAGTAAACGAGTATCGAACACGAGGAATAAATCAACTACTAGTGGCGACCTATCGACTCGATATTTAGCCCAAATAAAGTGCGCAGATGGTGTTACAAACTACCCTAACACATTACTCCTAAATCATCTAGAGATTCAAAGGACACGCCTAAAACTGGTAAGAGCTTTCAGATAATAAAGATGTACCCGGGATTCAAATCCCGCTAGGTATTATCGCCTAAGACAATGAAATATCGTACCTACGTGATTCTTGACTAGATCGCAATAATTTTCCTACCCACTCACAAATTTGTTGTCGCCCTAGATGCTCGCGGGGATCTAAAATCAGTAATTACTAACGGCGAGGATCGAGTATTGCTTTCGCCCTATACTCGAATCCTATTTTCTACGAACGGCCTAATCGTTGTTTAGCTGTCGCCCCAAAACGATTTTCCATACATTCAGTTTCACACTTAGACCATATTAAAGCGAAGAAACAAATTCATAGAATGATAAATAGTCAGAATACGCAAGTCACGATAAACATATGTCTTAAATACGAAATAACCTAGCGTTCATCTAATCCCAAACACATAGGGAAATTAGCTACTCATAATAGCGGGAAAATAACGAAAGAAATAGAGAACAGAGAAGGGAGACTCATGATCTGAATACTGGCGAGTTAGGATGCTAGCGTGATGAATCTTCGTTCTCGTTCACTTGGGCGTAATTGCGTCGTTGATCCGTCTCTAGCGCTTCTCCAGTGGAATTCTGCGTTTCTGGCATCTGTACTTCGTCCCTCAGGAATTAGGTTGATATCTCGTAAGTATTCCCTCTTTCTGTGTTGAAATTGGGCTTTATACCGAAATTCGTAACAGTCACGGCCTGGGACAGTCGTCGTTTTACTTCTTGCGATATCTGCCAAGCGTCACGGCCAAGTGCAATAGAAGTCACGACCGTGACATACTGAACTTCGAGTCTGTGCCAACCGTCACGGCCAAGTGCTTGAGGCGTCACGGTCGCGACCAACTTCGCTTAACTCTCTGCCCATGGTCACGGCCTAGTGCATGCACTGTAACGGCCGTGACTATCACCTGCTTGGACTCCTCGCTTACTGCCCGACGTCATAGCCACGTGCAATAGAAGTCACGGCCGTGACTTACTCGGTGTCTGGCCTCTGTCCCTTGTCACGGCTGCGTGCACTAGGTGTCACGGTCGTGACATACACCAGTTTTCATCATCTTCGCGCCGTTTTGCCTCGTTTTCGCTCCTTTTCGTCTGAAACTCGTCTAAGGCCTTATAATACCAAAATAAGTAGAAATAGGGTTAATAAGTGCATAAAATGACTACGAAAACTCTATTATGAGCCAATTAAATACTACGATAAACGTACTACAATATGTTTATCAAACCTCTCCACACTAAGCATTTGCTTGTCCTCAAGTAAATTAGAAGTCAGAGAAGGCATCAAATCAAGATAACGGCACGGTTGTTCGCAATTATCATCAAAGCTAGAAAGTACAAAACGAAATCAAGCAAACAATCATGGATATCACACTAATGACTTGCACTTGTCGACCTAAACTTCCTTCGCACTGCCAATCGAGACTCATACCTCACAGGGATCCGCTCAAAATCTCTTAATGTATAGGCTAGCATATAGTGAATCGCTAAAATTCGTGCACTAGTCTCACCCTACCATAAACTTGCGAGCTAATCGCATCTCTATTATTTAAAGTGGCAAGCATAAATGAGGGTCTTTTCGGGGGGAAACGAGTCGAGTAATCATGAAGCGACAAGCATGTATAATTAATATGTAATCTTAGAGCTAGGGCACGTAAGCGAATATATAAAAGAACATGGCATGATCAAACTGACAGTCACATGCTCCAACATAAGACTCAAGGTTCTCGCTCCGAAATCCTAAACTTTTCTGCTCGACCATCTCGACTCAGTTCCCTTTCATTTTCTGCCCTTTCGCCTTAGTTACGCTCTATTTTTGTGCACTGCCCTTATTCCCTAAACATTAAGGTTTGGCTTTGTCGCAAAGAATACATCGTCACAGCGAATGCCGTGTACGTAGGGGGTACTTATTACCAAAACTATATCTTGCAAAAGGCTTATGGGCAGACTTATGCAAGGGATCGGGTCATTTCAGAAAACGGTAAAGTAAGGGACGAATCATTTCACGAATAGCAGAGAAGAACATCAATCATACACTGAAAACAGTAACTCTCAAGTTCGACTCTGCTCTATTCTAATCAACTCAGGTTCATATAATCTCTGGAGATTTATTTGGGTCAGTGGCTTCTATAATTACGAGGAAAGCAAACAAACAGGCTCAGGCTCAAAGTGGCTAACTAATGGGGTTAGTCATGGTAGGGAAATCTGCCATTGGACTTAATTCCTAATGCCCTCATCATTTTTACGCTAACGCACCAGAAATAATTTCAACACGCATCAGACAGGCAAGTTCTATAGAGATATAGACCAGGCACATCACACAACTAAGAAAATGAGCATAAGCTCCTCAGGGTCAAACTCTCACACGTAAATGGGTTATGTGTACGATTCTCTCAAGACAATGCTATATCGACTCAGGCGACATGATTCAATCACTCATGCATATCCTAGTTGCTCACAAAATTTCATGAAATGTAGCCAACTCGAGATAAGCGCAAACAATCATGGCTGATTTCAGTAATTCATGCCTTTCTAACGAAATTAACAGTTCACGGACACGTCATAAATTTTTTTTTCTACGCGCATTCTCAACCTAAATTCACTCCCCACACTTAAGTCTGACGTTGTCCTCAAGGTAAATAGGATAAAAGAAGGAAAAAAAGTAAAAAAGAGCGGGACTCCCCTGACGAATAAGTGGCGTTGACGTGAAGTGGTCGTGACTGAACGCCGTGAAGGTCGTGTTGTTACTCGTTATGCGTATCCTGGCCTAGCTAAAGAGAAAATTAGACGTAAAATAGAAGCATCACAGATTAACTATAAACATAGTTATAAGCATCAAAGTTAGAAACAAAATAGGATAAACACACGCGACCACTCAAGCTAACGAAATGTCTGTAGAAAAGAAAGGGAAAAATCACTAAGGTGGTGGGTGGCGGTGGCGAGGGTGTACTCGAGCGAAGGAAAGGACATCGACTGCTGTGAAAACTTGAGCGCCGTGTCCATGGCCTGTTGTAGGCCGATTATAGCGCTCTAGCTCTTGTACTGACGGTGGGCTTCCTCGTTCCGGTGCTCGTACTCCTCCTGTTGGCAGCGCGTTCTTCGTTATAGCGCATCGCGTCGCGCGTTCATGCGCATCATGTCCTGGAGCAGTGCTTCAAGGTCGTTGTCGACGCACAGGGGGTGACGTCGGATGACTCGCCATGATGGTAGCCGGAGGAATAGGAAGACCTGGCGTCGTGACTGTCTCCACTGGGTAAGGACATTCGATGTAGAGCTGGTCGGCGGGGACGTCGACGTGGTCCGTCTAGCCACGATACATTTCGTGCCAGACGTACACCTTGTTCGTGCGAGTCCAGATGGGTGCCTTCATGAGCATCTTCAGCTTCACGAGCATCTCCTCGTTCAAGGGGTTGCGCCCGCCGACTACCTCCATCTCGAGTGCGTTCACTGGCCACTGTCCCGGACGACTTTCGTGATGAGTGCTCCCACCGGCAATCTTTCCATGGCTTCTTGCTTCCGCCTGAGCACCAAAAGCATGGGCTAGTGCCATTCCCAATGAACCGTTCGCCTCGCTGCATCTTAGTTAGGTAAAAGAGATCACGGAGGGTGATTACTCCGTGCGACTCGCCCTTCTGTGTGAGCGAGGTGGTGAGGAGGCGGTGGATGTAGCGCAGTCCTATGCTCCTGAGCGCCGACGCTTTCGAGGTCTTCGGGCTGAATTCTGGCTCGCCTGGTGCAAGCGAGTCGACCTCCCGGTTGCTGAAAGTAGAGCGTGTAGTAGTGGTCCGAGAATGGTCCGTCGTGCCCGAAAAATGGTATGGGTACTCCAAGTGCAATGCAGAAGTCGTCAACCTTCACTATATGTTCTTCGTTGAATGTTGGAAGTTGACTTTGCTGACGTCGTACTCCTCGTGAGAGAAGGTGGAAAGGAAACTCCAAGGTGAGTTCCTTGTACGCCGGTTCGTCGACGTTGAAGAAGGTGGTCCATCCACTGAGTGAGAGGTACTGCGCGACTTGCTGGTCGATGCGGTGCTTCGCCAGCGTATCGTAGTCGATCTGGTCATGGGATGAACTCCATGGCCTTCAGTTTGTTGTACCGTGCCGTCTGAGCCTCGTCAGTGAATTGACCCATGGCTTCTAGCAGTGTCGGCGGGGTCCGCGTCGCCTTTGACGAACGGGCGAGCGCAAATAAATAATAGTATGAAGACAGCTCGACTCGACCAATAATAGCGACAAAGTAGGTACTTGCATATTCAATAACACATGAAAAGCTCAAAGTGACATTCGATCAAACACGTGGCGTGCAAGCTAGAATATGCAATTTAACGCTAGATAAACAACCCATGCAAGCATGCCTAAGACTTCATAGGGTAATATCAAAGCGGAACAACGATAGGAAGCAATAAATTTCGCCAAACATTCCCAAATATTCCCAAAATTCAAAATTGGGGTTCTTCGTCCTAGAGTCCGAATAATGAATAAAATCACGAAATTAAGCATAGCCAAGGTGTTATTAGCATGTATATCACCATAATAGAGCAAGAACAACACCAAATAGACCCAATTTCGAAAAGCCCCAAACTAGAAATTAGGGTTCTTCATAGCGATTCGAAATTCAACCTCAAATTTACGTAATTAATTAAGCCTCTAGCTAGTACGGCACAAAGTGAACAAAGAATAGCAGCCTCATAACAAAATTTAGCAATGATCAACGAAATTTCCAAATTCGAACTAAATAGGATAAAACCGTACCTTTTAATCTTAATCGAATTAAGTGCGGGTTGAGGGGTTTCTTGTGGGTGTCGCCGGACTTGGGGGTGACGGCGGTGGGCGGTGGCGGTCGTGGGTGGTAGATGGAGGTGATTGGGTGGTGATGGTGGTGGAAAGAAAGGGTCGCGAGGGAGAGAGAGGAAAAAGGGAGAGAGAGAGAAGAGAAGAAAGAAAAAGAAAAGGAATTGCTTTTAAAAGCACGATCGTCACGGCCGTGACATACGAGTCACTGGCCGTGACACGGGCAGTGTATGCCTCTGGGACAAGTCACGGCCGTGACACGCGAGTCACTGGCCGTGAAAAAAATCGTATTTATTTTTTTATATTAATTTTTTTGTTTTTTTTTAATTTTTTTTTAAATTTCCGCACACGTCACGGCCGTGAAGCTTAAGCATCCGACCTTGACATGAGGCAGAGAGTGCCTCTGGAGTCGGTCACGGCCGTGAAGCTTAAGCTTCTGACCGTGACAAAGGGCAGTAAGTGCCCTGGTTCCGTCACGGCCGTGAAGCTTAAGCATCCGGCCGTGACATGAGGCAGTGTGCGAACATATGAACGTCATGGCCGTGACGGCTTAAGCCGTTGGCCATGACACCCTTTTTTTGGTGTGGACTAAGCTAATGCCTAATACATAAATGAAAATACATGGGTTGCCTTCCGAGAAACACTTACTTTTACCGTCGTCATCCGGACGTCTTTTCGTTTGCTCACGTCTGGGTCCAGGTACATCACTTATTTTTCGCTGAAGTCTTCCTCGCCTGCGTGATAGTGTTTCAACCTGTGGCCGTTCACCTTGAAAGTACCTTGCTCCATACTTGAAATCTCAACAATACCATAAGGAAAAACACGAGTAACGGTGAACGGTCCCGACCAATGTGATCAAAGTTTGCCGGGAAAGAGCCTAAGCGAGAGTTAAAGAGGAGACTTGGTCCCCTTCCTAAAACTCTCGTCTGTGCCTAATTTTCTTATCATGGTAAGCTTTTGAACGTTCCTTATACATGCGAGCGTTATTGTAAGCCGATAAACGCCACTCGTCTAACTCGTTAATCTGGAGTTGCCGCTTTCCGCCGGCGTCCCCAAATCAAAATTCAACGACTTAATCGCCCAATAGGCCATATGCTCTATTTCTACGGGGAGGTGACACGCCTTCCCATAGACTAATCTATATGGTGTGGTGCCTATGGTGTCTTATATGCAGTCCAATATGCCAAAAGTGCATCGTTCAACTTATTCGCCCACTCCCTACGGTTCCCTTCTATGGTCTTTTCTAAGATACGTTTCAGCTCACGATTTACTACCTCGACCTGACCGCTAGCTTGGGGGTGGTATGGGGTGGATAGCTGTGTTTGACACCGTAACGTTCTAACGTGCATGCAAACTGGGTGTTACAGAAATGTGTACCTTTATCGCTATGCACCTAGGCGCCCCAAAACGTGAAAATAATGCTCGCAAAAATCTAACGACTACACTAGCATCGTTCGTAGGTAAGGCTTGCGCCTCGGCCCACTTAGACACTAATCGACAGCGACTAGAATGTACTTATTATTGTACGAGCTAGGAAACGGACCCAAGAAATCTAAACCCCATACGTAAAAAAATCTCACAAACTAAGATGAAGTTCAAGGGCATTTCGTCGCGTTTCGAGAGATTACCTGCGCGCTGACACTGATCACATGTGTCAACGTACCTTTGGGCGTCCTTGAAGATCGTGGGCCAATAGAATTCGCTTCCAAACACCTTCTGAGCAGTTCTGTTGGCTGCGTAGTGTCCTCCGGTCGGTTCGTTGTGGCAGTGCCTAAGGATCTGTGTCGTCTCTGGAATAGCAACGCATCATCGTATCACCTGGTCTGCACATCGCTTGGAAAGATATGGGTCTTCGCAAAAGTAGTACCTCAAATCAGAAAAGAATTTCTTCTTTTTGCTGACTGGTGTACACCTTTGGTAGGACCCTCGCAACAAGATAGTTAGCGTAATCTGCAAACTATGGGGTATCGTCCCTTACCACTTGTATCGAGTATAGGTGCTCGTCTGGGAACTGATCGTGTCTCGGACTCCTCTAGTCGAGATAGGTGGTCCGCCGCCAGGTTCTCTGCACCCTTCTTGTCCCGGATCTCTATATTGAATTCTTGAAGAAAACAGGATCCATCGAATCAGTCGAGGTTTTGCATCCGGCTTTGCTAACAAGTATAAGAGCCGAGTGGTCAGTAAACACAATTACTTTAGATAAGATAAGATATGACATGAACTTGTCGAAAGAGAACACGACAGCTAACAACTCCTTTCAGTGGTCGTGTTAATTGGCTTGGGCTGCGTCTAACGTCTTACTCGCGTAGTAAATCGGCCTGAAATGCTTGTCCTTGAGCTGCCTAACACGGCCCCAACTGCATAATCACTAGCATCGCACATTAGTTCAAAGGGCAGCTCCCAATCAGGGGCTACCATAATAGGTGCTGTGATTAGTCGCTCCTTAAGTAAATTAAAAGCATGTAGACACTCATTAAACTCAAAAGGAGCATCTTTCTCAAGTAATCTAGACATGGGTCGAGCAAGCTTAGAGAAATCCTAATGAATTTATGATAGAACCCAACATGTCCTAGAAAACTCCTAATTGACTTCACGTTCGAGGGGACAGGTAATTTTCTATCGTTTTCCAACTTAGCTCGTCCACTTTGATTCCTTAGAGAAATCATGGCACAGAACTATATCCTCTCGAACCATGAAATGACACTTTTCCCAATCAAGTGCCAAGTTCGTTTCCTTGGATCATGCGAGTACGAGCTTCAGATTAGATAAACATACATCAAACGACGACCCGAAACAGAAAAGTCATCCATAAATACCTCCATTAGCTCACCTACCAGTTCATCGAATATGGCCATCACGCATCGCTGGAAGGTGGCTGGGCATTGCAGATATCGAATGGCATCCTTCGGTATGCGAACGTTCCGAACGGGCACGTGAATGTGGTCTTTTCCTGGTTCTCGGGTGCTATGGGGATCTGCAGATAACCTGACAAACAAGCAAGAAAATAGTAAAATGAGTGACCGGCTAACTTTTCTAACATCTAGTCAATAAACGGTAAGGGAAGCTGATCCTTTCTCGTGGCGTCGTTCAACTTCCTATAATCGATGAAAACGCGCCATCCAGTCACGGTCCTCGTCGGAATTAGTTCGTTCTTCTCGTTGGCGACGACCGCCATGCCCCTTTCTTTGGGACCACTTGGACCGGCTGAGCTATGCGCTGTCTGAAATGGGATAGATCATCCCCGCGTCTAGCAATTTGATCACCTCATTCTTTACGACGTCCTTCATATTGGGATTGAGGCGCCTTTGACGTTGAGCGACCGGCTTGAAATCGTCCTCAATGAGGATCTTGTGCGTACAGTAGCTCGGGTTGATACCCCTTATGCCGGATATCTTCCACGCCAAAGCCTTTTTGTATTCCTTCAACACGTCCAAGAGTTGTCCCTTCTGTCCGTCGTCGAGGCTTGATGAGATAATGACTGGTAGCCTCCTTTGCTGCCAAGGAACGCATACTCGAGGTGGTCGGGCAGTGGCTTCAACTTCAGGACCGGTGGCTCCTCGACCGAGCTTTTTTCCTTGTCCTCTTCGCTGCTCTCGTCGATGGCTATGATAGGCTCGTCGACCTCCTCCCCATACTCATCGATCGCCATAATAGTGTGCATGTCCTGCTCGCCGACCTGTGACACACCTTGCACAGAAAAGAGAAAGTCGTGCTACAAGGCGTCTAAGAAATAACATTTATCATCCTGCTAGTTACTCTTTTTCATCGAATCAGACATATTGAACGTAACTTTTTCGCCGTCTACTGTCAAGGTTAATGTCCCATTTCTAACATCTATCATGGTTTCTCCGTCGCTAAGAGCGGTCTACCTATGATCAAGGGGACATTTTCATCTTCCTCCATGTCTAGAATAACAAAATCGACCGGGATAGAAAACTTATCAACCTTAACGAGGACATCCTCGATAACGCCTCGAGGATACTTTAATGATCTATCAGCTAATGTAGGCTCATCCTAGTGGGTCGTGGTTCACCTAGTCCTAGACGCTTAAACATAGAATATGGCATGAGATTAATACTAGCGCCTATGTCAGCTAACGCACGCTCAATCACTAAATCTCCTATAGGGCAGGGAATAGTAAAACTCCCTGGTTCGTAAGCTTCTTCGGGATCTTGATTTGGAGTATCGCCGAACACTCTCCTCGCAGGCATACGGTGGAGACGTGTTCGAGCTGTCTTCTGTTCGTCAACAGGTCCTTCAGGAACTTGGCGAAGCTAGGCATCTGCTAATAGCTTCAACAAACGGTAAGTTAATATGCAATTCCTTCCACATACGCATAAATTTACCAAATTGTTCCTCGTCCTTGTCCTTTTCAGCCGAGCTGGGTAAGAAATCTTCGACTGGTATGGCTTCACCGGTGGCGCTAGATCTCCTTCGCCTTTTCCTTTTCGGGCTCGACCTTCTCCTTCTCAGCGTCGGCCTTCTCGACATCGTTGTTGGTCCCGATTGCACCAAACAAGGAATCAAAGAGGCTTTGATGGAATGAATAAGGGAGAGGTTCTCACCTTCAAGTGTGTGTATTGTGTGAAAAATAGGATAAGCCTTTTGATCTTTGATTAACTTTAAAAATAGTGAGGGTAATACCTTATATAACACATTAACCCTAGGTATATTAAGGCCCAAGCACTAAAGATTAACTAATTACATTCTAGTCCTAAGCCCAAGCTAAAAGGATAATTACAATATTAAACCCAAGACTTAAACTATTGACACAATCTATAAATATCCTAATAATCTCCCCCTTTGTGTCAATTGTTGGGAGTCTTGGAACTTGGGTGTTGTGATGGTGGATTAGCGAGTGAGTGTTTCACGAAGTCCTAGCTTGAACTCGAAGGCGCGGAGATTCTTTCGAAGGACCATTCGATCAGCTATAGCGTCGATGAACTTCGCGAACTTGGATCGGCAGTTTGGATCTTCTTCCGAAAGGATGCGGCAAATCCTCATGAGTTTGTCTTGGATGATAGTGAGTGTCCCATCTGAGAACTTTGCCACTTCGGAGCAGCGCAACAGCCTCGTCTTTCCCTTGTAGTTCGAGTAGGCGACCGCCGGATCATCTCCGTCGATCACATCACCTTCTCGGTAGTCGTCCGCGTTCTTGAAAGATGGGCGAGTTAAGTTCACCTTCTTCAGGTGTGCTCTACCGCCATCTGCAGATCGTGGGTGGCGAAGAATCTGACCTGTCGGAGCATGTGGCGCTTGAGAGCTACGTAGCCCATGGTGACCGGTTCAGCCCGTACGAGATGTCCAGAGCTTCTGAGGACGAGTCTGAACTGCTTCATGGATTCATACATGTTGTACAGGTCTCCCAGGCGCAGAAACTTGAAGTCCGCCTCACTGACTTCACTGTAGCTCTCATCCTGCCTCATTACCGTGAACACTGGATAGTGAACACGTCCTTTCGACTCTTGGCGGAGGTCAGTGACTTTGCAGATGGGGGCCTGATTTATTTCCAGAGCGATGTTTGCGGTGATCTTTTTGTTTTCCCACGGTGCTTCTGGTATATTCGTCGTGGGCACATCCGGTTTGAGCAGCAGAAGCCTCAGCGTGCTGCGCTTGAAATTGAAGGATGTTCTCGAGTTCGGCGGGTTCAGCGTCGTATTCCTCTCCGTTCTCGTTGTCTGCAGTGTTGATCAGCGTGAGTGAAGCTTCTTTTAGCAGACGTCGAGCATTTCCACCAAATTCCTGGCTGCTACTGCATCGGCGGGTGTGTAGAGCCATTCATCGTTGAAGATCAGGCCTCGATCTCGTTCTGTGCGCAGTAGACGTCCTCGAAAGCCACGTTGGAATCGGTATTGAGGGGTATGGCTGTATGGTGCCGAGGGTGTTGCGTCGGAGGAGTTTGTGAATTGTGGGGATGGTTGTGGTGGAGATTCTGGTGGCTCGGTTGTGGTGATGGTTTTGCGAGGATGATTTGGGTGTCGGGTGGTAGAGATGTGGTAGTGGCCTCTAACGTCGATGTGACAGTTAGAGGTTCTGAGATGGTGGGTGGAGACGGTGTGGTGGTGGTCTCTAATGCCGATGTGACAGTTAGAGTTTGGAGACGGTAGTAGGTGGTGGTGAGGGTGATTTGGCTAGTGACTCGGGGTTAATAGGGTGGGCTTTTGGCTAGTGGGGTGTGAGGTTTCTGTTGCGGGCGTCATTTCAGGTGCAGAGGAGGAGGGCGGCGTCGATTGTATGGGTCCTTGAGTTTGTGAGGCTTGCTGCCTATTCTCCCCCTAGCGGCGATCTTGATCATCGTCTTGATCGTCGCGCCTGATCCCGCTCGACTCGCCTTGAGTGCGGCAAGTCATCGGTTGAGTCATTATTTTCTTCATTTGTTGTTCCTCCTCGTCGAGTTCCGCCATTGACTCGAATCTTGCTCGTAGGATGTAGAAGAGCTCCTTTGCGGAAATGGAGGAGAGAACAGCTTCTGCGTCCACATTTAGCGTTGGTGGTGGCGTCTCGGGGCCACACCTTTGCCTTTGTCGATGGTGGACGCATCGAGACGCGCATAGACTTTGTCGAGGATGGACGTCTCAAGAGTCTTTGCAAACTCTTGAAGACGAGTCTCTAATGCGGTCTCGGTGACGAACTGGGGTAAGTTTAACAAGTTGGAATCACGAAGAACTCCAACTGTCACTAAGACTTCCCGTTGGCATCATCGATGAGACAGACTCGATCGATTGATGACCTAGGCTCACGGTTGTTGTTATGTTGGCCATGCTAGGTCTTCCGCTCTCAGTCATAGAGACATCACCGAGCGTTCTGATAGAATCACGAAGACTCTGTAGTGCTGTAAAAGGTGTATGTGTCCTAGTAACGTATGAAATATGGGGAGTGAGGGCACTAGACTCGAAGTGATTGAAGAGGATGCAGTCTGAGGCGAAGGACTGCTTGTTTCAACATCGACTATCTCCAAGTGGGATGTCGATGGCATACGTAGCTCCTCGTGGAATGAAATATCTTCTTGTAGAGAGGAAGATAAGTGGCTTGGTGGGGTTGTTTGCGTGGTTGAGCCTAATGCCACGTCTTCTACTCGGGACGTGAACACATCACCTCCTGTACCTACGGGTTGGGCTCGGCCTTGTATGTGACTGAGGAGGTCGATCGTGTTTTTTGTTTCGATCAACGCTCCGTGGGGCGGCTTACGTCATCCTCACGCGATCGTTTTTTCGGTACGCGGGTGGAAGAGGATGCGATGCGACTAGACGACTTTTTGTAGTGGGGGTGGGGTTTTGGCTAGTCCCGGGGTTAGGAGCAGAGGGGTTGATCCGCTCCGTAGGGACAATGGATAATGTTCGTGGCTTTCGCGGAAAGAGGTGTGGAAGCACGATATTCTCGGACGTGCGGATTGGTCGGGTCTGCATAGGCGAGAACATCGTCCGAGATTATCATGGCGTGTCGATCTTTCGCCGGAGTGTTTTTCTTGGCGAACTTTTCGACAGTGGGAATGATGAAGTGCTCACTCGCCGGGTGGATGCGGATGCTTGTGGAGAAAATGCGGAAGTGTTTGATGAGCATTGGGAGCCACCGCATGTAGGGTACGAAGCGGTTTGTGACTCCCTTGGCGACTTCCCGATCGCGTCGTTGAATCATGGAGACGAGATCCATCCATATGATGTCGGCGTAGTTGTACTTGCGGTTGTGGGCGATGCCGGTTAGGATGGTGAGGATTTGGTGGTTCCCACGGTCCTGGCCGGCATGCTTCCCTGACATGCACTTGTTTATTAGGAGATATAACGTTCGCCAGGGTCGTGGTAGGTTGCGAGTGGTGACTTCACTAAGAACGAGTGGGCCTTTCTTCTTCGTGTTTTCAGGTTGATAGCCTAATCTGTCGATGTCCTCGATGAGCTGTTCGTGAGTTGGTAGTGGGTCGTATGGTGAATAGACAGGTAGTTGAAGCACTTCTTGGACAATCTTGCGAGTGAGCACCACAGTTTCTTGATCGATTTGGGCAGACAATGTTTTAGCAAGGTGGAGTGGTCCAGCTATCTGCAAAGTGTGCCAGAACTGTTGGAGGTAGACTTGAGCTTCTGGCTCGTCATGAGAGAGGGCGTGTCGGAGGGGATGCCCTTTGAGGATCTCTATGATAATGGGAGCATCGCACCGAAAGTTGTCTAAGTCCACCATGTGGTTGTTTGGTATCAGGGCAGCCCAGTGACTTGTTGGGAAGACCTGCTCGATCGGTGGGACATAGGTTAACGTATTGAGTTCTATGCGAGCGATGTCCCTTTGGAGTGCTGCCGCCTCAAGTGCTTCAATGGTGTCTTGATTTTTGTTGGTCATATCTGTGCTTGACAGTGATTGAGGCATAGTTAGTATGGACTTAATTGCAAGAAGATGGATTATAGGTAATCATGAATAAAACGAAGCATAAAAATGCCCAAAAACGTAAAGATAATAGTAGAGTTAAAACTCAAGCTACGAATTTTTTTTTCTAACATTAGAAGATGTTTTGGATTGAAAGTATTCGTGTGATGTAAAAAAAAAATTTCCGCATTGGTGTAAAATTTCGCAAAGAGTAGAATTTCGCAAGTGGAAAATTTTCGCAAAATATGGAATTTCATAAGTTATCAAAAATTTTCGCATTCATGATATCCAAGAATTTTCGCATGTAAGGAAATTTCGCTAATTATCACACATAGACAAGTCGAGAGAAATTTTCGCAGAGTAAAATTTTCGCATCGTGTTAATTTTCGCACGTTAAAGAAGTTCGCATTCAGTCTATCCATGAATTTTCGCATATAGTGTTAATTTCGCATGTTAAAGATATCTCGCATTCAGACTATCCATGAATTTTGCATATAAGGAAAATTTTCGCATGTTAAAGAGATTTCGCATTCAGACTATCCATGAATTTTTGCATATAAGGAAAATTTTCGCATGTTAAAGAGATTTCGCATTCAGACTATCCATGAATTTTTGCATATAAGGAAAATTTTCGCATGTTAAAGAGATTTCGCATTCAGAGTAAAGTTTCGCATATAGTGAGAAATTTTCGCATTCAAGTTATCACATTTATAAGATATCCAAAAATTTCTCCGTTAACATACTAAGTTATTAAATTTTCGCAAGTAGAGAAATTTTTCAAGTTAGCAAACTTTCGCAAGTTCTGAATTTTTCTCAAGTGAAATGAAAGTTTCGCGGAGTGATAAAGCTTTGAAGAAACATCTGCTTAAGTGATTACTTTTCGGGGTTGAAATTCTTAGTTTTCACAAGTGAAAAGAGATTTCGCGGATAAAATTTTGCAGATTGAGGAAGTTAGTGATCCGCGAAAGAATTGATTTGTATGGGTCCGAAGAAAAACTTAAGTTTGCAAATTGAGAAAATTTTGGTTACTGTAGTTGCGAAAGAGTGAAGATGCGAAAAATGTAATATTACGTTAGGTGTGTGAAAGTTTCGCGGGGCATGATCCACTGTAGCAGTGAAAGTTTTGACGTATGGAAAAATTTCTCGCATAAAACTTTCGCGGGATTTTACTCACTGAAGTAGCGAAACTTTAATGCAAGAAAATTCTCAGATGAATATTTTGCGGGTCCTAGTCAGTGTAGCAAGAAATTTCTAACACAAAATTCGCGGGACATTATACACTGTAGCTTTAACATAAGAAATTTCTCGGATAAAATTATCGCGGAACCTTACTCACTGTAGCAACGAAAATCTATTGTCAAGTATTTTTCCAGAAAATTTCTCGGTGAAGAACACTGTGCGGTACAAAACGACGCTGTGAATTTTTGCCTTAGACCTACTCAAATCTTAACCAAAATGCAATAAACTGGATTCAATCAACTCGAAATTGGATGGGCAATGCATTTTTGGGGGTTCTAAACATCTAAAACTTAACATCCGTCCTAATTGAAGCCGAGAAATAATATTAAACCTAAGAAAAATTACAGAACGGGGCATAGTTATGATTAAATCGTACGGAAATTGGTTTATTTAGGATGTATTCATACCGAAAAGCTGATTTGCAACATGGAGTTAGCAGGAAATGGATTATCAGTGCAGATTGATGAAGACTATGATGCGAGGGTTTGAGAAATTTTTGAAAAAGAGGGTGCGAAATTTTTGAATTTTTCTCGGGAATTTGTAGGGTTGTGAAAACGTTAAGTGTTTTGGGGGTTTTGTGACTGGTCATGCGAGATTTTGAGTAAAATGGGCCGAAATTCGCGGGCTTGTTCAAGATTGGATCCTGGACCGAATTTCGCGGGCTTGGTCAAAATTGTGTCCAATTGGATTTGAATTGGTCCAATTTTGACCCAATTTGACTAAGAATTAAAATTTCAACACAAAAATTCAATTGGGCCAATTTTGATTTCATTTGACCAAAAATTTAAATTAAATTTCAGCCCCCCTTTTTTTTAAATAGGCAAAATCAGAAACTCCCCCTTAATTTGAAAATTCCCTCTTTAAGTAACGGAAAAAGCAGAAACTCCCCCTTAATCGAAAACTCCCCCTTGAGAGATATAATTCAGAAGACACATAGAGAATGAAGTGAAGTGAAAAGACATATGTACACTTTATCAAAGTTCATGTAGGGTCGATTGATCACAACTGAAGATTCAACATGCCCAGCATAGTCACAAGGTGTTGGAATCGTTTGACATCCAACGGTTTTGTGAAAATGTCGGCTAGTTGATCTTCGGTAGTGACGTAGTGCAATTCAATCGTCCCTTGTTCGACATGTTCTTTGATGAAGTGGTGACGAATATCTATGTGTTTCGTTCTCGAGTGATGTACCGGATTACTCGTCATCGCAATCGCACTCTTCGAGTCACAATAAATGGGAATTTTATTGACATGAAAATTAAAATCTCGAAGTTGGGTTCTCATCCACAAAAGCTGTGAACAACAACTAGCGGCGGCGACATATTCTGCCTCCGTCGACGAAGTTGAGACACAGTTTTGTTTTCGAGAAGACCAACTCACGAGTTTACCGCCCAAGAAGTGTGCAGCTCCAGAGGTGCTTTTTCGATCCATCTTGCATCCTGCGTAATCCGAGTCAGAGAATCCAACCAGCTTGAAGTCCGATCGAGTGGGGTACCATAAACCCAGATTGGGTGTTCCTTTGAGATAGCGGAGAATCCTTTTGACAGTAGTGAAATGTGATTCCTTCGGTGTAGCCTGAAAACGAGCGCAGATTCCTGTCGAGAGAACGATATCAGGTCGACTAGCGGTGAGGTACAGAAGAGAGCATATTATCCCGCGATAGACGGTTTGGTCAACGGGAGCACCAGATGGTCCGCGTCGGGTCGGCCAGAGGGTGACATAGGTGTAGCAGCAGTCTTAGCATCCTTCATTCCATATTTCTCTAGGATATCATGGATGTATTTGGACTGGTTGATGAAGATTCCGTCGGGAAGTTGCTTTACTTGAAGACCAAGAAAGAAATTCAGCTCGCCCATCATATTCATTTCGAATTTTTCTTTCATCAATTCTGCGAAGTCTTCACACAGTTGTGGTTTAGTCGATCCAAAAATGATGTCATCAACATAAATCTGTACAATCATGATGTCCGGCCCACTCCGCTTGGTGAAGAGAGTTGTATCCGGAGATCCTTTCTTGAATCCAGACTGAACAAGGAAGTCTGAAAGGACGTCATACCAAGCTCGGGGAGCCTGTTTTAGTCCGTAGAGGGCCTTGTAGACTCTATATACGTGATGAGGAAACTCTTCGCTCAAGAATCCTTCAGGTTGATCAACGTACACTTCTTCTTTGAGAAATCCATTCAGAAATGCAGTCTTCACGTCCATTCGGTAGACTTTAAAGTTCTTGTGAGCAGCAAAGGCAAGAAAAATTCGAATTGCTTCGATCCTGGCAACAGGGGCGAAAGTTTCATCGTAGTCGATGCCTTCTTGTTGGTTGTACCCCTTAGCCACAAGTCTTGCTTTATTGCGAATGACAACACCGTCTTCATCCTTTTCGTTCTTGAAGATCCACTTCGTGCCAATAATGGATCTGTTGTGAGGGCGTCGTACGAGTTCCCAAACTTGTAAACGTTCAAACTGATTTATTTCCTCCTGCATTGCGATCAGCCAATCAGGATCGTTGAGAGCTTCAGCTACTCGTGATGGTTCGGCTTGACTGAGATAGCAAGCGAACATACTTTCATTCATTGTAGCTGAACGCGTCGAAACACCGGATGTGTGATCCCCAATAATCTGATCCGTAGGATGAGAGCGAGCCCAAAGTGGTACATTGGTCTGTGAGGAGCTAACGCATTTGTATCGATTGGAGGTTCATTAGATTGGGGTCCGGTGTCCGAAGAAGAGATCTCAATTGTAGTAGATTGAGAAGGTTCAGCATCAGCATCAGCAATGTTCCCAGGGTTGGGTAAGATGTCGTCTTAGTTGAGATTGAGATCATCCAAGTTTGGCGGGACGACATCATTGCCGATAGCTGGTGATGTAGGTGGGGTGGGTGCAGCGGTAGTTTGAGTGGTGGCGACGGGAGTCTTGGGGACTGGATAGAAGTACTCGAACAGCATATCGAGATCCAGGTCACCAGAATTGCCCTCAGATGAGGAGGTTCCCGCCGTTGCAAGTTGACCTTTAGTCAACGACTGTAGAAGACCTGGTTCTGGACTGATGTGAGCAGAAGCCATGAGGTCGCCTTCGTTTTCGTCAAAGGTGACATTTGTGCTCTCTATTACTGATCGTTTCTCCCTAAGATAGACTCTGTATACCTTTGAGTTCAGCGAATATCCAACAAAGATGCCTTCAAGTGCTTTTGGATCTAGCTTTCCAAGATGTTGGCGATCATTGGCCACGAAACATCGGCAACCAAAGACCCTTAGATAAGATATATCTGGGATACGATGGTTATTCAGCATCTCGTATGGGGTGCGGTTGAATCTCTTGTGGATGGAAGCCCGGTTCTGCGTGTAACAAGCCGTTTGAATAGCTTCTCCCCAAAGAGAGTGAGGAAGTCCGGGTTGGATGAGGAGAGTCCTAGCTGCTTCAACTAGTGTCCTATTCTTCCGCTCAACGACACCATTCTGTTCCGGTGTCTTCACAGCTGAGAACTGCTGGGTGATGCCCTGAGTGGCATAGAAATTACTGAGCTTCTGGTTCTTAAACTCAGTTCCATTGTCAGTTCTGATAATCCGAACCTTCTGTTGATGAAGAGTTTGGGACGTAACAACAAACTCGATGATCAAATCAGGAACTTCATCCTTTGTGCGAACGAGTTTCGTCCACATATAGCGTGAGAAGTCGTCGACAATCACAAGAATATACCGTCTTCCTTGAGTGTAGCCGTAGGCATTGGGCCACATAGATCCATGTGTAAGAGCTCAAGGCTGAGCTTAGAGGACGGTGTTTCCTTGGAGATGTGAGACGATCGCTTCATCTTCCCCAATTCACAGGCAGATCAGAGGTGTTCCGTATGATATGACAGTTGGGGTAGACCGTTGACGAGTTTATTCTGCCGCAGTTTGTTGATAGTCTTGAAATTGAGATGTGAGAGACGTCGGTGCCATAGATCGTTCAACTTGGGTGCAGCACGAGAGAGAAGGCAAATTGGTCGAGAGGTCGTAAGATTGAGTACGTAGAGGTGAGACGTGCGTGTTCCAGAAAGAAGAGGTAGTCCAAAAGATTGTAACTCAAACCCTCGACGTAAGAGATGTCCTTAATCGTCAGTTTGTCATGGACGAGATCACCAGTTCCGAGAATTGGCGCCATTTGACTGTTTCCGAAGGAGACCCTTCCGAGATAGCGCTCGGAGAAGTTGCTCAACAGCTCCTTGTTCCCCGTCATGTGGGTGGAGCAACCCGAGTCTAGATACCACACATGACAGACCAGCAATCATCAGCAAACGTTGGGTCCCCGTTTACGGAAGGGACCTTCTTGTGATACAAGTAAAATTTTCATGCGCTTAACGGGAAATGTGGGGTCTAAATCAGGTTGTGTTGGATCTAATTTAGCTTTCCCTTTGTGATTTGTTTGATGAGGCGGGATTACGGTTTTTCTAACCCATATTTGCCTAACTTGCGCTTGCATATACGTTGTCTTATTCATGAATTGGCGTGAGGGTTTTGGTTGTTGTTGTCATCTTTCGGTTTTAGCCGTCTTTTGTTTGCGAGCAGTAGGTGACTTTGTATTCAGCGTTGGATGGCGTTTTCGCTTAACCGTGGGCGTAGATGATCTGGGAGAATGCAAGGGCGTCGTAGAGGAGGTTTGCCTTTTTGGTCGGAGTGTTGCGTGTTCGTGTGCCTCATATTCATGAAAGCGTGGAAGAATAAAGTCATTGCAGCAACACATAGACATTAGTTTGGCAAAGGAAAGATAAGTTTTTGCACCATAATTGTCTACGTAGATGTTGGGATTCAGTACACAGATTGGAAAGACAAATATAGGATGGTCTTTTCTTCTTGTCATCGAAGAGCGGGTCCTCCTTTATTTCAAATGAACTCCCTTCCAGAAACGTCGAACAAATATTCCCTGTATCCATAGGAATACGAGAGTTAGTGTTTGAACAAGTTTCAGCTTCATAGTCATCTTCGCCGTCCTCTTACATTTACATGTTTGAGAATCGGGTACTTGACTCGATGTAGAGGGATTGTTTGTACTGTGAAATTGTTCTAGTGTAGAGATTTTGCTAAGTAGTTCATCTCGCTCCTTTGCGAAGGTCTTCCGCTCTAATTCTAGTGTTCGTTCTAGTTCTGCTATGAGCAGAAGTTTCTCCGGGATATAGGTGCCAGAGATCGCTTCTTGGAAAGCAATTTCCTGTTATTTGGTTGGGAGTGGAATTTCGACATCCTCCGAAAGTGAAGGTATCTTAGTCTTATCACTAGCATTCATTTCTGTGTAGCCATACGCGATTTCCGCCCAATGAATGTTCTGTACCCTCTTTTCTTCCGAGATAACAACGGAGGATGATCTCACAAATGGCCTAAGTTGCGAGGGAGCACCATTTCTTGTTTGCAGGAACGTAGTGTTACACATGTTATACCTTTTAACTGTTAGTGGTGTTGGTTTGCAATTGCTGGCCAGGCCGATTCCCCTCCGGGCGTTGTAGAATTCTGTATCAACTGGTTGGTTCAATAGGCATAAGATGCGTGCGTTTTCGTTTCTAAGGTGAAGTTGCTCTTCAAGTTCTTTCACCTTTCGGTACAGCCTAACTCTTTCCTTTGTAAGCAGTTCGTATTGGGATGCCGTCAAAAGACGAGATGTTTCGCATGAACTGATGGCCACTGTGGTTTCCTTAACCCTAGTCTCACTTTGTTTATTCTTGCTTTGCAGACGTTTGACTAACGCTTCAGAGGCCATTAGACGTTCGTTTGTACAGGCGAGTTCTTCTACTTTTAAACTAAGTAAGGCATAGTTGTTTTCAAATTTAGCTTAAGTTCATCATAATCCCTAGCGTCTACGGTGGGTTTCTTAATGGTGTGCGGTGATTAAACACATCATCGAGTTGCGAAATTCGTACCTCAGCCTCGGCGTTAGTAGGCGTCTTAGCGGCATTCTCACCGGTGTTGACCATCTCCTCGTCCTCGTCATGTTCTACCAGCCTTGCCATGCAGCAATCTTCATCCTTAGGCTCCTCGTCTTCTGAAGTGTCGTTCACCCATTCAGCTTCTTCGGTGAGAAGAACTTTTCCACTTTCCATTTTGCGGGTCATTCAGGCCTTACGGTCGTAATAGCCAGAATCCTTCACGCGTGGGGCGTGGCATTCCTTGGCAAAGTGGCCAAGCTTTCCACACCGAAAGCACTTCACAGACTTTTGAGGTGCGGATTCCTCCTCTTTCTTTATCGGCTTAGCTTCCTCCGTAGGGGTAGTCTTTTTGGTGCCGCTAAAGGTTCTTTGACGATTGGAGGAGGATGAGGACTTTTTCCCGATCTTCTTTGAGACCATCTTTGTGAGCATTGCCAGTTGCTTACGTAGATCACGAACATCTTCATCAGATTCTGTATCAGCTTCGGATCCTGAAGAGGTGTCAGATACAACAACTGGTAGCTTCCTTTGTTCTGTTTGGGCTTAGAGGTGGAAGATCGTTCGGTAGTCTTGTTCGAGAGGAGAGCCAGCGGGTCGACTCGAGTGTTGGTGGATTGAGGTTGCACGTAAGGAGCATAGGCTGACAGGCTGTCGTAGAGGGCATGGATGGAAGTGTTGGAGAGGTCCTTACTCTGAATCATCATCACGGTTGCATTGCCCCAATGTGGTTTGAGGCTACCAAGGAAGCGGTTGTTGATATCGAACTTGTCCCTAGAGATCTTGGCTTTCTTGAGTTCATTGATGACCTTCAAGTATCGGAGGTATGTGTCACGCAGCTCCTCTCCTTCATAGGCCTGAAAATGTTCATACTGCGAGAGAACATGCTGATTTCCTCCCCTGAGCACTCTCAGTTGTGCCTGCCATAATTTCTACGAGTTCATCCCATATTTCCTTGGCAGTTGTGCAGCACTCGATGTGAGCATAGACTTCGTTGCCCATAGCCTGGAAGAGGTATCCTTTGGCAGTCTCATCGGCCTGTAGGCGAGCCTCTTCATCCTCATTAATGGGGCCTCTTGGAGTGCGACGTTCATCCATGGGAGGGTTTGCGTTTGGTTGAGCAGGAATGATTGTCCAGAACTGTGCTGGACCGTTGAAGATGGAGTCCAGTAGGTATTGAGAGAGTGGGGCGCCTTTGTTCCTGATGAACGTGAGGAACCTGTTTGTCCATATGCTGTAATCGCCTTGTCGCAGCATCGGGGGTCTGGTGTCGGAGCCCACTGTTGAGATGTCATTTGTGGCAGACATGGTTGGTGCAGTCGAATCGTCCGTGGTTTTGATCTTGTATAGATAAGAGGGTAGTAACGAACGAGATGAGAAATATGAGTTTAACGAGTAGTGTTTGAGAAGAAAGAAAGAAAAAAAAAATCGTTTGAAGAATTTCTTAGAACTAAGTGAACGTGTGTGATGGTCGAAAACGTATGAAGGAAAATATATCTTGAAGTTCGGAGAAGTTCTAGAAATTTAAAAACGAGATTTGAGGTGTAAAAAATTACGGAAAGAAAGAAGAAAAAAAATTGCAATTTGAAGGGACGTGATTATAAGAACCCGAGAAATTATTTGTTGAGAAATTTCGGTGTTTGCGTGAGTTTTTAAAGAGAAATTCTCGGACAGAGAAGAAAAATCCTAAGATGAAAATTATTTTCTCGGATTTTTTAAAAATTTCGCATGTGAGAAAGTTTCTCAGTTTTGAGAATTTTCAGGTTTGAGAAAAAATTTCAGTTTGGAAGAAGTATCGCGGGTCGAAGTGTGATTTGAGTAAGTTTCTCGGATTTTAAAAAATCGTGGTGTTGAAAAAATTTTCTCGGAAGAAAGAAACTTTCTCGGCTGAAAATTTCTTGGATTTGACAAACTTTCTCAGTTTCAAAGAATTTTCGCGGATTTTAATCTTGGTTTTTAAGAAATTTCTCGACTTAGAAATATTTCTCAGTTTTCGAAAATTTTCACAGATAAATTTTTCGGAATAAACTTTCTCGGATATAGGATTTCTCGGATTTGAAGAAATAAGCAGTTGAGAAAAATTGAAGTGAAAGTGAAATTTTCGCGGTTTAGATAACAATTCTCGGAATCAAATTTCGCGGATATAGGGTTTCTCGGATTTTGAAAAGCTAGGCAGTTGAGAAAAATGAAGTGAAAGTGAAATTTTCGCGGTTTAGATAAAGATTCTCAGAATGGAATTTCTCGCATATGAAATTTCGCGGACTTGAATGACAGCAAGAAATTCGCGGCCAAGAACACTAAGTTACTGTTCCATTGCTTGTCGCGAGGTTTACCAGAAAATCGTCCGTTTTCACTCAAATCTCAACCAAAATCACTTAAACTTGATCCAAAACTTCATAAATTCTTCCCTAAACACATAGTCGACCGATTTGTGAGCTAAAAACAACAAAAAACAGATCAAATCGACCTAAAACAGAGAGAGGCCGAGATGACTTTTTCTGAAGATCTTTGCTTCGATCTTGCTCAAAACTCGCTGAAAATGATCCAGAAGTGTTCTAAAACATTTTAGGCATAGAATCGTTCTGGGGAAAGGTTTTAAACACAAAAGCGAAGCATTAAAACCCCAAACCGAGCTCAAAATGCCGAAAGTGATTTTTTGCCCAAACACCTTTGATTTTTCGGAATCGAACGAACCTGGATTCAAATCAGTGCAGATCGATCCACGTTTGCTCTGATACCACTTGTTGGTCCCGATTGCACCAAACAAGGAATCAAAGAGGCTTTGATGGAATGAATAAGGGAGAGGTTCTCACCTTTAAGTGTGTGTATTGTGTGAAAAATAGGATAAGCCTTTTGATCTTTGATTAACTTTAAAAATAGGGTAATACCTTATATACCACATTAACCATAGGTATATTAAGGCCCAAGCACTAAAGATTAACTAATTACATTCTAGTCCTAAGCCCAAGCTAAAAGGATAATACAATATTAAACCCAAGACTTAAACTATTGACACAATCTATAAATATCCTAACAATCGTCGAATCTGATCTCCTCCACTTCGGGCCTGTCTGGCTCTCGAGGTTGGCGTTCTCCTTCGCCTTCTTCTTGGCAGGCACTTTCTTGCAATTCTCGTCCATTCCGCAAGGTCATCGCCTTGCAATACTCCTTTGGATTCGGCTCCGTATAGCTCGGGAGTTGTCCCTGATTTTGCCCCGCCAATTGTTTCGCCATCTGGCCCACCTGTTGTTCCAACTTTTTGATCGGCGCATCCGTGTTCTGAGAGCGTAGGTCATTCGCCTCCACATACTCCTCCATCTTCGTCATTCGGCTCTCGTGGGCTGCGGTGGTACTACTGAAATTCGTGAGGAGCGCCTTCATCATATCCTTCACCTCCCTCATGTCGTCGGATCCTCTGCGGGTGCATTCTGGTACTGGCGTGGCGCCCCGTTTTGGAAGCCGGATGGTCTGGGCTGAAATCCTGGCGGTCATTGCACCTGGTGGTTCTGATTCCCATACGCCAAGTTGGGATATGCTCGAGGCTAGTAACTGCGCTGGCCACCTTGGTAATTCCCCATGTAATCTACGTGCTCCAGCGACTGCCGAGTTGGCATTATGATGTTTCGTGGACTGCGCCACAGATCTCGCACAATGGTACGTACGGCGTATGCTGCGTCGATGCGGTGGTGGCCACGGCCTTCAGGGGTTGTGTCTGCTCGGACTTTGGAAGTAATGCACCAATCACCGTCTGCAGCTGAGAGTTCATCGCAGCAATTTGTTGCTGGAGCGCCTCGAATTTGGCATTCGTGGCCGTATCCTTGCTCACTCCGAATACGCCTGGTGTCTTTATCCGCGTATTGCCCCTCATGAAGATGTTCCTCGAGTAGTCCTCAAGTAGATTCCAAGCATCGGTTGCGTTGAGCTTTACGAGTCATCCTCCTTCGGCTCCATCCAGCATGTGAACGGTCTGGTCGTTAAGCCCTTCATGGAAACGGTTGATCTGGGCTGCCTTCGACATCCCGTATTGCGGACACCTCTTTAGTAGCGCCTTGTAACGCTCCCACACCTCGTACAGGCTTTCTGAGTCCTTCTGGTGGAAAAGAGAGATCTTCGTCTTCAACCTTAGCACCTTTGATAGGGGGAAGTAGTGGTTGATGAAGGCGGCTCGCATCTCCTCCCAGGTAGTGGTCAATCTGGGCGGCAACATATCCAACCAGTCCTTCGCCCTGAACTTGAGCGAGAGCGGGAACAGCATCAACTTAATTGCATCGCCCGTGACCCCGTTGATCTTGATGGTGTCAGTCACCATCAAAAAAAACCTTCATATAAGAATAGGAATCGTCCTTGGGATTGCCCTCAAATAGGGCCGTCTGGAAGATCATATGACGCCAAGAGTGCTTCAGCTCGAAATTGTTGTTCTCGATCGACGGAATGACAATTGCCGACTCAGTACCGCCTAGCGCAGCATTCTTGAGGAGATCTTGTAGTGATGGCTCCTCCTCGTGGACAGGCACTCTGTGGTCCGCCATTTTTACTTCTGTGTAGGGACTATCTACGGATGCCTCTACACGAGAGTTTTGGGTCGATTCCTGCGAACTGTCCTCTGAATGGCAGAGTAAAGGATCCTGAGAGCTAGTGGAAGCTCCTTCGGTGTCGTACTTGATTTCTTCGTAACTTTCGCTCAAAATCTGGGTCTGCTTCAACAATGGGACCCGATGGGTGGCTTCGGGTCATTCACTGCTGAATCGTACCTTCAATAAGTGAAAATAGAAATTAGCAAAGAAATAAATAAATACGTCGAAAAGATAGCGAGACTAATAATTACGTAGGAAAACAAATAACGCAAATAACACAAGTAACGCAAATAGTAAAAGGCAAATAAAACGTCAAATAAAAGTGGCTAAAGTACCGAACTACGGTGTTCCTAATATCAATTTATTCCCCTGCAACGGCGCCAAAAACTTGATTGACACGTAGTGTGCTAATATGATTTGCAAGTGCGACACGTGATAATATAAAACGAATACCTATTTACTATCACCAACGTGTGATAGCAGTGGAGTGAGTAAACGAGTATCGAACACGAGGAATAAATCAAGTACTAGTTGTGACCTATCGACTCGATATTTAGCCTAAATAAAGTGCGCAGATGGTGTTACGAACTACCCTAACAGATTACTCCTAAATCAACTAGAGATTCAAAGAACACGCCTAAACTGGTAAGAGAGCTTTCAGATAATAAAGATGTGCTCGGGATTCGAATCCCGCTAGGTATTATCGCCTAAGACAATGACATATCGTGCCTATGTGATTCTTGACTAGATCGCAATAATTTCCTACCCACTCACGAATTTGCTTTCGCCCTAGACACTCGCGGAGATCTAAAATTCAGTAATTACTAGCGGCGAGGATCGAGTATTTGCTTTCGCCCTATACTCGAATCCTATTTTCTATGAACGGCCTAATCGTTATTTAGCTGTCGCCCTAAACGATTTTCCATACATTCAGTTTCACACATAGGCATATTAAAGCGAAGAAACAAATTCATATAACGATAAATAGTCAGAATACGCAAGTCACGATAAACATATGTCTTAAATAAGAAATACCTAGCGTTTCATCTAATCCCAAACACATAGGGAATTTAGCTACTCATAGTAGACGGGAAATAACGAAAGAAATAGAGAACAGAGAAGGGAGACTCATGATCTTGAATACTGGCGAATTAGGGATGTTAGCGTGATGAATCTTCATTCTTCGTTCAATTGGGCGTAATTGCGTCGTTGGTCCGTCTCTCGCGCTTCACCAGTGGAATTCTGTGTTTCTGGCGTCTGTAATTGTTCCTCAGGAATTAGGGTTGAAATCTCGTAAGTATCCCCTCTTTCTGTGTTGAAATTGGGCTTTATACCGAAATTCTTAACAGTCACGGCCGTGACAGTCGTCGTTTTACTTCTTGCGATATCTGCCAAGCGTCAAGTGCAATAGAAGTCACGGCCGTGACATACTGAACTTCGAGTCTCTGCCAACCGCACGGCCAAGTGCTTAAGGTGTCACGGCCACGACCAACTTCGCTTCAACTCTATGCCCATGGTCACGGCCTAGTGCATGCATTGTCACGGCCGTGACTATCACCTGCTTGGACTCCTCGCTTACTGCCCGACGTCATGGCCACGTGCAATAGAAGTCACGGCCGTGACTTACTCGGTGCCTGGCCTCTGTCCCTTGTCACGGCCGCGTGCACTAGGTGTCACGGCCGTGACATACACCAGTTTCCATCATCTTCGCGCCGTTTTGCCTCGTTTTCGCTCTTTTCGCCCGAAACGCGTCCTAAGGCCTTATAATACCAAAATAAGTAGAAATAGGGTTAATAAGTGCATAAAATGGCTACGAAAACTCTATTATGGGCCAATTATATACTACGATAAACGTACTACAATACGTTTATCAAACCTCAAACCCCACCTTGATCTCACATATCCACGGCACAAACTAATCACAAGCAGATCACCACGAACACATTTTTGTTGGAATTCATAGCGATTATATCTCATTAAAAGAGATACTAGTATGTTGTGAAAGAATTGTATGATTTTTTATCTCAATTTTTCACATATTGATACCAACCTTCGCCAAAACGTGTTCTTTAATGAAATTTGTGATTTAACTTCATCATATCATCTATTTCCATTAATGTCAATCTTATACATCTGAACAAAATGAATTTATGAACGAAACTAATCGAAATAGTTATGTGGTATTGATTAGCTATTTTGTAGTACTTGTAGCTACAAATGTGTTATAAGCTTTGTTTATATCGTTATTTTTATCAGTGGTATTTGTAGGCAATGTGATAATATTAAGCTTGTAATCTCTGACAATCTAGAACCTTCTAGAATGTTCTTAGTAATGTGTTACCCAGAATGCGTAAATTGTTACTCAGAATTAATGAAGTGTTACCAACCAGCTTTTTAATTGACAAACGTTCGAATTTTGGGTCCCATCAAAATTCTTCGTTATTCCATTATCAGCATTAATAATCTCATTCAATTAAAATGACTCGTGATCAAACTTAGTCGAATATACTTTATTAGTTCATTAAAGTCAAGAATTCACCTATTTTCAACGAAATTTTTGAATTGTATTATCACATTATTCCACGATAAATTTCAGTTTTTTCTCGTTGGTTACATGGGAGATTGGCATCGATTTAACCTTATTGTGTCATTTACGTCGGAGAATCGAGCGATTTCCAACATTTTACGATCTATTCCTCTTTGCCTTTACTTGAGTATTACATGTGTTATTTACTGGTGACGAGTAGTTATTATTTTCTCATTATATGTTCGTTTTGCGGAAACATTTGTTATAAACTTCAAGACATATGGTATTATTTGTTCCATTAACTGTTACCCAGAAAGCATGAACTGTTATCAAGTAAACATTTTAATTAGCAAATGTTTACCCCTTAAATCTCATCAAATTTCTTCGTTATTCCATGATTGACATCAATCATTATCGTCGATAACTAAGGCCCATGATGAAATTAGATTTCATCGTATTAAACGAAATTCCGAATTGTTTTTGAAGCATTCATGCTTTATGAAATTCGAAAATTCTCTTTGATTATGAGACCCATGAAAAATTGAGGCGATATAACTTTGTGCTGGTAGTAACGTCGAGATTGGGTCGGAGTTGGAACGTGAATTTTTTCTTTCGACCGTTTGAGTGTAAGACATGTGTTATTGCAGGAAGCGGTATGGTTTTGAATGATGTGTTACGCCTGCGACATGATTTGTTATTTACTAAAAGAAACGTGGTATTTACGCCATAACGGGCATATTTATTTTCTCACAATTAACGTCACTAGTGTCCGAAACTTATCAACACATGATCAAATTAACGGTAATTTTAACTTATATTATCACAATTGTGGAGATCTGTTCGGGTGTGAGTGTGAAATCTCGTTTCGATCGACATCGCTTGTTTGGGAGAGATGATGTCATATACTTATAAATTTTTGCAACAGTGAAGGACAAATATGTCTTATTACAGGGTTTGAGTATTTTTCTCTTGAAGTTTTCGTGGTAAAACTGGCAAATTTGTTATTCGTTGTATTAGTATTGGTATTCTCGTCTACAGCGTGTAATACTCAATAAAAATACTATTTGTTATTTAATGAAAGGAAGTGTTTTTCAGCGCGGATGTTTATTATTCGATGTTATCGCATCATTCAGTATTTTTCGTCGATTTGGCATATGTTAGGGTTAAATATGTCTTATTGCATCATTTAGGTATTTTTCCTCTGATTTAATCGTTGACTTAGTATAGACATTATAATTGATAAAGTTGTTATTAAATATATGCACTATTGTACTCAATACAGACAATTTGTTATCCAAATGAATGGAAGTGTTTATTTCAGCCCAAAACTGTATATTTATTTCGGCAAATGTAATCGAGTCATTTAGATATCAGTGGTAAATTTCGCATATCTCAGGGATAATTATGTTTTTTTCGCAGCCTTTAGGTAGTTTCCACTTAAATTTTCGAAAACTAGGTCATTTATCCTAAATGAAATTCTAAGGGGCATGAACCAAAAGTTAAAAATATTAGTAGGGCCTGAACTTTAATTAACCCTTATTTCTTTATCTATGGCAGAAATTAGGAATAAATTCAGGTATACGGAGATTTCTTTTCCAAAGAGGAGATCATGGTGGGGTGGGGTGGGGCGGTTATTTACATCGATAAAAGCCAAATAATAATAATTTTATTTAAAGAAAAGGGACACGTGGCGCATTATGGTGAGACCTACATTTCCTATATATATATATATATATATATATATATATACTACTTTTTGCCCGTGCAATGCACGGGTCGAATATACATAGGTAATTTAATTTACTATTATAGTTTAATTATGTGTTATTACAAAAATGCAATATCATAATAATTGTCGAGTTTAAACTATAAAATCTTAAACTGCATAAGAAAACGTAATATGTAAAATATGTTATATCTAATGAGAAAAAATAACAAAATTAGCTAATAACATCGTACTTTCGCGCGAAGAATAAATAATTATATTCATCATTCCAATCGACTCTAAAAACATGTGAAACCCTTCTTCGTTTTTTCGGTTCGGTTCAGTTTAGCAAAGTTATAAACCAAACCGAACCGAATTATCTTCGATTATCAAAATGAAAACCGAATACCGAACCGAAAAATTTCGATTAGGTATTCGGTACGAACCGAAACTTCGGTTTCGGTTCGGCTCGGTCGATTAACCGACACTTGAACACCCCCAAACCTCTGAGATTAAACATGAAATGTCACTCAAGTAGAGAATGTTAGAAGAACAACATGATAAGAAAAGAGAGTAATAAAACACATCCGTCATGAGTTAAGTTCCTCAGTAGCAAGTTCAGTTGAAAATATCTCTAAATAATCGATCTTTTTTTCTTGCACAATATCTATCTCTCACTTACGATGAACCAAAAAGGAGCAGTCCGAACATAAACTTAAACATATTTATAAAATATGCAATATTATCGTTGGTTAAAAAAAATATGCCTTGGATGAAGAAAAGCAGAAAAAATTGAATCCATATAAGTCATAACAATCAAACAATTCAATTAATAGGGACGGAACTTATTGATAAATATAACTTACACCGTATTCTTCTTTAAACCTGCAATCAACTGATCGGATTGTTTCCAGATTAAATTAACTTGAGGGAAGGTTACGTATGATTTGACGTCTATCCTCATTGCCCTACTGGTTTTGCAAATTTTATCACATGTCATACGATCGGCTTCCAAGGTTTTTTCTTTCATTATTTTATTATTTATGTAAAATAAAAAGTGATGGGGAATCGTTGTGTTTTTATTCATTGTTCAATTAATTAATGTAAAAATAATGTTTTTTTACCTTTTAGCACATGCTTTCGCTAGGCTTCAATCGTGCGTGGGAGGTTTTATCTTCATTATTTATTATTTAATGGAAAATAAAAAGTGGTAGGGATACATGTCCATATTATACAAAACCTATATTTCTATTTTTTATATATAAGATATATAAGATATATAATATTAAATTATAATTTAAATAATAGTAAAATAATATCAAAATATAGGTTAATAATATTAATAAAAATATATACAAAATTAGAATTTATATAATACTTATAACAAAAATATCTTCAATTTATATATTATATTAAAAATATTTTTTTTACAAAAATTAAGGGGCGGAGAATCCCTGTGGGAATCCCCGCCTCGCCGGGATCCCCGCGGGAGCGGGGACGGGGACAATTTAGATCCCCGCACCGTTGCCATCCCTCAGTAGACATGCGCAGCTCAAAGTCACTTGTCCAATCTTTTTATATTTATTAAGGTTGGTGGGCTTATAGAAACTACCATGGCATGTCAATTTTAATTTTATAGGATAATTACCATTATACTATTATTATATTATCAATATTTTAGTTAAAATTAATATTCTCGCTTCCAAATTAAATATAATCGTGATGTATTTTTTGTTAAAAACTGTGTTACCTTTTGATAGTTAAAATATAAAATACTTATTAAAATTTTAATAAAAACAATCGGTTGATTAAACTATTTTTGCCTTCACAATTATAGAGGTGTCACTTTGGCACATGGTGCGCGGGACGGGCTGCTGGCGGGCCTGGATGGGCCAGCCCACGGGGAGTGGGCTGGCCCGCCATCTATTATAAATTATGTATTTGATATTAATATTGTTACATCGTAAATATCTATTGAATTGATTAGAGAAATTAATTAATGATTTTGATTATGGTAGAATTAGTGATATATTTATTGATGAATAATAATTAGTTTTATATAATGTATTAATAAATATCTATAGATAATTCTTAATAAATTAACATTTTTAATTTGAGTTTAATATAAATGAATTTTCTAAAGAGGGCGAGCCTGCGGCTGGCGGAACTCATTTTCTAGAACCTGTCATATGGCGGGCGACGGACAGGCTCACCTCGCCAGCCCGACAGTACTACACTATTATATTAATTGTACACATATAGAGTGTGCATGTGTGAATAGTATCCTAAGGTTCCTAAGCAATTCAGTCGGTAATTCATTAATCAACTAAATTCTCGGGTGGTTGTGTAGCAATGTTTTAAAAAGCGCATAGCTTCGCATTTTAGTTTCGATATTGCGTAGCGTAAATAGCGTAGCGTATTGCGTGAGTATTTTGGGCAAGTTACTTATAATGCAACTATATATATTATATAGATATATATAACAAACAGGTGATAATATTCCACGTCCTTTAGAAATTTTTAAGTGTTTAATGGAATTAAAAAATACAATACTATAAGATTTATTGTGCTTTTCGAATTTCTCATTGAGCAAGCCATAATTAAATCCATTTGACATAAAAGAACCCACAAATGGGTTTCAGAATAGTACAAACAACACTCATTTTCTTCGCGCAGTACCGTACAATACAGAATAGGCTTCATCTTCTTCGCGCAACACCTCATCGTTCTCCATTTGCTTTCAGAATAGTACAGACATCAAAAAGTTTAATGGGTACGTAACATCACAAGGAAGTTAATCAAGGGCCACTCTTACTTCCTATATATGAACTGGTAAGCACACCTATAACCAGTGGCAGAGCCAGAGTAATCCATCAGTGGTGTCCAGCCTAATTGACCTCAGGCCCTATATTTCTAAAAATGTTCAATGGGGTTCCTATAGTGTAAAATTTTTCAATTTTAGTCCCCCACTTAAAAATTTATACTATATTACTAACTAAAAAAATTCAATGGGGTCCAAGGACCCCACTGGCCCTTTAGTAGCTCCGCCTCTGCCTATGACCTTCAACCCCTTGATGGTGGTCGAAATCTCAAACCGTGAACTCCAAAATTTGAGGATCTTTCATTATTTTTAAGCTGGAGGAGGTGGAAATTTGATTTGTGTGCGCCGGAATTTTCTGTCAGTGGTGTGAAAAAGAACCGTGGAAACACAAAATTAGTAATAAAGAAAAGTAAAAAATAAATAAAAAGCGAAATTGCATACGCTATGACGCGTTTTGGAAGAATTTAACGCGATAGCGCGCTCGTGACGCTTTTTAAAACCCTGTTGTGTAGGACATAACTCAATTGGCCCAATTTATAGATTTGTCAGACCTCAATTTAACCTAAAATTGGGCCGTCGTTTAGGCCCATTAGTCCACATGTAAACAAAATAAGGCCCATGTAAGGCTTACTTGTATAAAAATGAAATACATCATCCATTTGTCACATTGAATATTCCTTTATTGCAACGTTTTCCAACATATATTTCCTATCTATAACATCAATGCTTCTAAATGAAAAGTTACTCTCTGTCATATATGTAATTTTATTAAGAAGCAAAGTTACAGCATTTTCTCCTTTTGCTTCTTCACCATCATCAGCTCTCTCAGCATCATGCGTTGCACCTTTTGCCCTTTCTTCCTCTCTCGTCTTTCCCCATAACACAAAGTAAAGTCCTCCAACAAGTAGAAGTGCTCCTAACACACTGCAATATTAATAAATAACACAACTATTACTAAAAAATAAATTAACTAATAATATAACAAATAATTGAAAAATAGTCAACCACCTTCCAAGCTTATTACTTCTCCTAACGTAAAAGCCGATAGGATAATAGTAAAGGCAAATACGAGTGGCGTAGTCATGGCTAAGAATACTGGACCTTTCTTCTCTACAACCCATGTTTGAAGGTAAAATGTAATGCCCGTCACAACTATTCCCTGTCCGAAAAACAATATATCATATATTACAAGAAATACATCTCAAATATATATAATATATAGGGAAAAACAAACTTACGCAATAGGCTATGGATACCAAGGAGATGTTCCACTTAAGGTGCCAATCTATTGGGTCTCTCGTAAAAGCAAAAGCAATTAAAAAGGACTGAACTGTGCTTAGCAAGCATTGGAGGGTCGTCAGCAGCAACTTTGATGGATAATGCTTCAACACTCGGCCCTAGTATTATAATTTAATTTTCATGAATACATGCTATATTCTTATTTATTTTAATTTGTTGGATGGTGTGTTTGTGTATATTGTTTATTACCTGTAACACCAGCCAAAAAGCCCAGGCAATGTTTTCGAGGAGTACGAGGAAGACACCTTTGATCCAAGTATGTGTGGACGGGATATCTTTGCGCTGTAAATTATGGATATTGATTATGTGGTGATTTAGTAATAATTTCAACAGTGGACCTCTGTAAAAAGCGATGGTTGCTACTCCTATGATGCACAGAAATACGCCTAGAAGCTTCATTATTCCGTGGCTTGCCTTTATATTCACCTTCTCCATCCTGCAACAGTTAATTAAATCTAATTTCTACCGTAAAATTGTCACATGTTATATATAAATTATATAGTCTATGTTCGTATCAACAAAACTAACATCTTATTACTTGTGTTGGTTTTTTTTTAACCTAATATCCGTGACAACATTTTCAAGTAAATAATGAACGATCATCCATGTAAAAAAAAAAAGAGATTAGATATTATGGCAAATCAACATAAAAGATTCCTCACAAAAGTCACGCTGCTAGAATATTTAACTGTCCCCTTGAATTACATTATTTTCTACTGTAAAAGGGAGCTTTTACGACACACAAACAAAAGAAGAATTCTTCATGAAACTTAGTATTATTACCCGAATATAACCGCAAGAAAGAAAGTTATGACTGGGAGAGTGTTGGTAGTTGCAGCTCCGAGAGGTGCAGAAGTGTATTTCAAACCACACCCACAATATCTAAGCTCATGGTGATTCTGCGAAAAAAAAAATGAAATAATTTTCTATTTACTCCACTTTTATACAAAATCGTATTTATATATCATTAGGGCTTTTACGTAAGTACCCCAACAAAGATAGCATGAAGATTTTGATCAAGATGGAGAATGACAGCGGTGGAACTTTTTTCCTGGAAATATATGGATACAAAATCGTTGATCCATGTACAAAAAAATTTGTCAATAAATTATTAGGAAAAAAATATATATTCTCAACGACGAGTACTTGTACTTCTTACCGTTCTATGAATATGGCAAAGGGTAGTAAGAAAATAGTTGCAGAAGCTTGTCTGTAGAAGACAAACACATAGGGGTTTGTTCCCAAATCGAAAGCAAGCTTCGTGAGCATGAAATATCCAGCGTAGATAGATTGTATAATTAAAACGACTGTAAAGGCCTCGCTAAGTGCCATCAATATTTATTTTAAAATAATGGCAGGCTTTTAATAATAATAAAAAATTGAACTCTGTGTATGTGTTATGTCTTTCCCTTTGTTGATTTCTGTGATAAGAAATCTATGGAAGGAATTGCATGCGAATATGGGGGTATAAATAACAAGCTCGGATGAACGAAAATATTTCATTTAAAAAAAAAAAAAGTATATCGTGAAAGCTACACGACGCATGTGCGGCATTATTTACTTATTGGTATTTATCTGTCAGGTTAGTGAGAAGATTAAGGTTAATGATTTTATGGTAAAGTGTTGTGGGGGACCTCAGATATAAACTTTCTAGTCCGTTTAGTGGGGTTTTCGTAGGATCATGCATGAATTAAGACCACGATTTGAATCTTACACTAATGTTGACGAGAATGTCAAAATTAGATTTTGCTTGATTAGTGTTACAACGTTACATATATGTATATATATATCTGTGGCTAAATTTAATGCAAGTAGTCGCGGTGGTAGAAAAGTAATATATTATTCAAATAACCTTTATTGCTTTAGATAATACTTTTTCCGTCTCTCTCTCCCTCTCTCTATCTAAAATCTAATAGATACATATATATTATTTGTCACATGGTTGAACTTTCTTCTTTATAATACATATTTATATCTTTCTGCAACCTCATGTTATTGCGTAGTTATTAAATATTACGAAGTCCTATGATCACCAATGGAGCGTTTGGAACTCCAACACAAATTGATGGCTAGATGATTGACTACGCCTTTTGACCAGTCTATTTTAGTATTATTTTTGTAAAGACAACATGTATTTGTTATAAAATACTTATAATATATATATATATATATATATATAAACTTGAGCATCAAAGAGAAAACTTTGTCTAAATTTTTGTGTATTCAAATGATCAATAGGAGACCCTATTTATAGGCCAAGATTTACAACCAACCAATGAAATTAATGTAATAAAATATTGAACCAACCATACCTATGAATGGGCATCCATACCTATAATTTTATAATACTCCCCCTTTGATGCCCATCACAAAATATTTTCACATAATTATATAATTGCCTCATTAAAAACCTTATTAGGAAAAACAGTGGGATAAAAACCTAATGAAGGGAAAAGAGTGCAGCATATATTGTCTCCCCCTGATGTAAACATTACTCAAGATCTTTGAGCCTTCGGAGTCCAATTAAATCTACAAATTTTTCGAATAGTCTTGGAGGTACCGCTTTTGTGAATAGATCTGCGAGGTTGTCACTTGATCGAACTTGTTGTACGTCAATTTCGCTGGTCTTCTGAAGGTCGTGCGTGTAGAAGAATTTAGGCGATATATGTTTGGTTCTATCGCCTTTGATGTAACCTTATTTTAACTGAGCAATACATGCGGCATTGTCTTCATATAAGATCGTTGGAGCTAACTTTTCCGATAACAACCCGCAGGTTTGTCGTATATGCTGGATTATCGACCGTAACCAAACACATTCTCTGCTAGCTTCGTAATTCGCTAAAATTTCCGCATCACTAGATGATGTGGCGGTTAAACTTTGTTTAACTGACCGCCAAGAAATAGCAGTTCCACCATATGTAAATAAATAACCCGTTTGTAATCGAGCATTATGCGGGTCGGATAGAAAACCAGCATCTGCATATCCAATTAGATTTGACCTGGACTCATTTGAATAGAATAATCCAAAATCAGTTGTTCCTTTAAGGTATCGAAAAATTCGTTTAATACCGTTCCAATGTCTACGAGTTGGTGACGAACTATATCTCGCCAATAAATTTACAGCGAATGCTATATCAGGTCGCGTATGGCTCGTAAGGTACATTAGTGCTCCTATGGCACTAAGATATGGTACTTCAGGACCAAGCAATTCTTCATCATTTTCTCGAGGTCTGAACGGATCTTTATTAACATCTAGAGGTCGAACAATCATCGGAGTATCCAACGGATGAGCTTTATCCATATAAAATCTTTTCAATACCTTTTTCGTATATGTTTCTTGATACACAAATATTTCATTCTTCAAATATTCGATCTTTAGGCCAAGGCAAAATTTTGTCTTTTCAAGATCTTTCATTTCAAACTCCCTTTTCAAACAATTAACGGCCTTTGATAACTCTTCAGGAGTTCCAATTATATTGATATCATCAACATATACTGCATTGATGACAAACTCATTTCCACATTTTCTCATAAATATACAAGGGCAAATTTGATCATTTTTATATCCTTCATTCAATAAGTATTCACTTAGGCGATTATACCACATACGCCCGGTTTGCTTTAATCCATAAAGTGATTTGTTCAGTTTGATTGAGTACTCATCACGAGGCCTTGAATTTTCAGGCAACTTAAATACCTCAGGAAGCTTCATATAAATATCACTATCAAGTGAGCCGTATAAATAGGCAGTGACAACATCCATTAGACGCATATCGAGTTTTTCACGTATTGGCAGACTAATTATATAACGAAAAGTTGTTGCATCCACCACAGGGGAATATGTCCTCATAATCAATACCATGTCTTTGCGAAAAACCTTGTGCAACAAGTCGGGCTTTGTATCTCACAATTTCGCCCTTTTTCATTTCTCTTTCTGATAAAACCCATTATATCCAACCGGCTTTATATTCTCTGGTATACGGACTACAGGTCCAAAAACTTTTCGTTTCTCAAGTGATTTTAATTCAGCATCGATTGCATCTTTCCATTTTGGCCAATCATTTCTTTGTCTGCACTCTTTTACAGACCTTGGTTCATGATCCTCATTCTCATTAATCTCATTCATTTCTTGTAGCGCTACGTTAAATGAGAATATATCGTCAACGTTGACTTCATCTCGGTTCCATCTTATTCCATTCTGGGCGTAATTGATCGAGATCTCTTCATTATCACTATTTTCGATTTGTTCAGGTACCCGACTTTCATTCTTATAATCATTTATGCCCATCGACTCTTCTCTAGTTGATAAATCCTCGATTGGACCATTCTTATTATTTGGCTCCTTTTCTTTTCCGAGGATTTTTATCTTTGGAACCAGAGGGCCTACCACGTTTTAGTTGTGGTTTAATCTCAATTGTATTATCTGTTTGTTCTGCAGGAACATCAATTTTAGCAGGAGCATTAACAGCTGGAATATGTGACTTTGTCACCCTTTTTGGGTCAGCAAAACTGTCTGGCAATTGGTTCGCTAGGCTTTGCAAATGAATTATCTTTTGAACTTCTAGTTCACATTCTTTTGTTCGAGGATCATAATGATTTAGTGATAATTCATTCCAACTACGATTTCTTTCCATTGTTTCTTTTCTCCCTAATGTCGGAAAATTTATTTCGTCAAAGTGACAGTCGGAGAATCTAGCCGTGAATCGATCTCCAGTTAAGGGTTCTAAATATTTTATAATTGATGGAGATTCAAATCCGACATATATTCCCCTTGGAGGTCCAATCTTTGTGCGTTGTGGTGGTGCAATTGGAACATATACTGCACATCCAAAAATTCTTAGATGAGAAAAATATCTGCTTCCTGACCATAAACCATTTGTAACGGGGAGATACCATGATAACTTGTTGGCCTGATGCGGATTAGTGCTGTTGCATGTAATATAGCATGTCGCCAACAAGACGATGGAAGTTTCGACTTCATCAACAATGCCTTGCAATTAATTGCAGGCGTTTAATCAACGACTCTGCAAGACCGTTTTGTGTATGGACATGTGGCACAGGATGCTCGACATCGATATCGATAGACATGCAATAATTATTAAATGCCTTGGAAGTAAATTCACCAGCATTATCAAGGCGTATTTTCTTTATCGGATAATCTGCGAAATGTGCTTTTATTTAATTAGCTGAGCAAGTAATCTCGCAAATGCCACGTTTCTCATAGATAATAAACATACATTGGACCATTTACTTGATGCATCAATTAATACCATGAAATATTTAAATGGTCCACATGATGGATGTATCGGCCCACAAATATCGCTATGTATACGCTCCAAAAATGCAATAGATTCAGTCTTTACTTTAATTTGGATGGTCGAATAATTAACTTCCCTCTAGAGCAAGCAATACATGCTAATTCTGTAGACTGGAGAATCTTCGGGTTCCTCAACAAATGTCCGCGTGAATTTTCAATTATTTTTTGCATCATAATTGTACCGGGATGGCCCAACCGGTCATGCCAAACATTAAATTATTATCATTGCTAAACTTTTGGATAGCATATGATTCAATTGTTCTAAGGTATGTGTAGTATAGCCCAGAGTCAAAAGACGGTAATATTTCTATGATTCTCTTTTCATTCGAAATCACTTTTGTAATGTGCAGATATTCAATATCTCCCTTTTTGTGCAGTCTCAACATGTATCCGTTATTTCGAATTGCTTTAAAGCTTAATAAATTTCTTTGAGACTTAGGGGATATAAAGCATTTTCAATTATCAGCCTTGTTCCTCTGGGCAATAATAAATTAGCTCTTCCGAGCCTTCAATTATATTTGTGCTACCCGATATAGTAATCACACTTGTTTCTTTCATATCAAGATGCTCGAAATATTTCTTATTTTTCAGATTGTATTAGTCGTTGCACAGTCTGCAAGACATAATTCTCCATTGCACATGCTCGTGTCCATCATATAATATCCTTTATAAACAAACATAGAATTATCATTAATACATATAATTGAAAACAAACAATACATAGCAAACATAGGAATAGCATCCAAATAACAATCATAGCAAACATAACGATATTATTGAAATAAACGATACATAGCAAACACAGGAGTAACATCCAAACATAACGATAACTTTCAAACGATACATATCAAAGCACACAATAATAAAGCATTTAATTTATAAAATGATAGCATGTTAAATTTCATCATTATGAGCAGAAAATCGTCGGCATCGAAATTAACACCTTCTTCATTAACACCAGAAGTTGAAGCAATTGTCTTCTGAACAAAATTCGTTTCAGTTTTCTTTCCTTTGCCCATTGATTCTTGATACAGCTCAACAAGGTACTGGGGCGTACGACAACTGCAGGACCATGGCCCGGACGACCGCATCGATAACATTTTTCGTCATTCCCTTTTTGTTCAGTTTGCTTCTTTTCATTTTTACCGTCATAAACTTTCTTCTTCTGGGAAAGATTTTGATGACCACCACGATAATTATGATAACCACCACGGAAATATTGATAACCACCACCATGATAACTCCGGCCACGACCACGACCTTGACCACGGCCACGTCCACGGCCGTGATATCCCCCACGACCACGTCCAAGACCATTACCTCGACTATTATCATTATTAACATTGACTGCATTCGCTTCAGGGAGTGCAGCAACACCAATCGGTCGGGACTCATGATTCTTCATCAGCAACTCATTGTTTTGCTAAGATCTGAGTATTTTTCAAGTTTCTTTCTCGATATTGCTGTTGTAGAATAACATTTGACGGATGAAATGTGGTGTACGTTTTCTCCAACATAATTGCATCGATAATAGTTTCTCCACATAATTTCAGTGTAGAAGTAATTCTATAAACAGCAGAATTATATTCGCTTACCGATTTAAAATCTTGCAAGCGTAAATTCACCCATTCATACCTTGCATTTGAGAGAATAACAGTCTTTAAGTGGTTATATATGTCTTCCAAGTTTTTCCACAAATCTTTCGGGTCTTAAGTACTCAATTTTGATACTTTCATGAATGTGGTGGCGAATAAAAATCATTACCTTCGCCTTGTCCTGCTAGGATGTCGCATTGGTCGATTTGATGGTATCACCTAGACCTTTTGCTTTCAAATGAATTTCGGCATCTAGTGCCCAAGATAGATAATTTCGGCCAGTGATATCGAGTGCAACAAACTCAAGGCTCGCCAAATTCGTCATATTACTATAAAATACAAAACATTTCATAAATGATAACATAACAAAATATTACATGCATAACTAATCTTAATAAAAATAATATTCGAAAAATATAGTCGGTATAGCTAATTATTTCGAATATATAATTAGACGTAGTTATTGGCGGGAGTTACAAACCGGCGCATAATAGGCGGTATAGACCGGCACATATCAGGTGGTACAAACCATCACATGATAGAGGGTATAAATCGAACCAAGTAGTCGGACAAACCGAACAAGCTAGTCGGATAGAAAAAAATTAATATGCCACCGCTGGGATTCGAAATCTGGACCTCCCATCAATTAGATTTGACGGTATTCCGCGAAACCAGTCAGACTATGGCATTTTGTTGTATATTGTATATATATGTTAAATTTGTATAATTTGGTGAAATAAAATTATTATACCTTAATTATGCCCGTAAATCTTCGGCAGAAATTAGCGTCGTCGTCGGGGATCGGCGTTGTCGTAGAGTCTCGTGCTGATGACGTGTTATAAAATACTTATATATATATATATATATATATATAAAACTAACGTGAGCATCAAAGAGAAAACTTTGTCTAAATTTTTGTGTATTCAAATGACCAAGATTTACAACCAACCAATGAAATTAATGTAATAAAATATTGAACCAACCATACCTATGAATGAGCATCCATACCTATAATGTTATAATAGTATTAATATTTTCTTATCCATGTAACTTCACTAGAGACCTATTTGGCAAAGTTTTCAACTTGTATAGAAAAATTAGTCTCGATTTTAGCTCATGATAATTTTTTTTTACAACCCTGGACTATCCCTACTCAACAATTATGGGCTTACGCCGCATATTCCGGGAATGAGACTAGTTCTACAGGAGTTAGGCAAACCGTTCCAAATTTACCCAACACGATAGTCATGAGATAACACCTCATGGGGACAATTCAAGAAATTGTGGGATGGGGGAATTGGATCCCAATACTAGCCCACAAAGTGAAGTAATATGCAGTTACCAGATACTTTTTGGATTTACGAAACACATGCTCAAACTAGTTATAAATAACGTTAAAAATTTAATACTTATCGTTACTTTTAAATTTTATGATATAATAATATTATAGGTTGAAGATGCTTCTTTTTAATTAATTATATTCCACGGCACGATATTTTTTTTATGCCGAGAGACGGAGAGAGTAATATATTATTTACGTTAGCGTCATTCTTTGGCTTTTTAATTAAAATAGGGTTAATTTAAACCAAATTAAACAAAATAGGGCTAATTTGACAAAAATTACTAAAATAGGGGGAAACGCGACTAATAGCCGCGACGTCGCGCCTATTAAGCGCGACGAGCCATGCGCGGGCCAGACCGGGCCAGATCGGGCCCGATATTTGAAAATCGGGCCTGATTTTGAAAAAAAAAAATGGTCTGGGTCGACTGACGGCCCAGTAGACCCATCGTCGCGGCTAATAGCCGCGACGTCGCGGTTAATGGCAGCGACGACGCGGATAATATAGCCGCAAACTCTTCTTCTTCCTCCCCATTTCTCTTCTTCTCCTCCCCACGATTCCGGCGATTTACAGCGGCGATTCACGGCGACGAACACCACGTGATAGATCCATCATTCCTCGTCATCATCGATTAAGCTTCTTTTGGGTATGAAACCCTAATTCGTTTAAATCTTGATTTTGATGTTTCGTTAAATTTCGTCGAATTCTTGCATTTAAATTGTGTTTTTGGTATAATATGCTTTTACATATTGTGGGTTGCTTAGTAGATTGATATTATACGATAATTTTACTTAATTCACTCGATTTAGGTTAATTTCCCCTAATTTCGAAACCTAATTTTGAAATTAGGGTTTCTAGGTTATTTGATTTGTTTGTTAGTATATGAGTCAATTTATGTGTTTGTTTATTGTTTTTGTTGCGATATTGACTTTGAAACGCTAATTTAGGATGGATACGAACGAATATTACGGTCCCGATCGATAATCACTTTTGATATTCCAGGATAGTCATCGTTGTAACGATGTACTATCCAACGCTGATGGTGCCCTCGACACACCTTTGACCGTTAGGGGTTTGGAGAGTGTCGTCTGGGGTAAGCTTTCACGACCGGTGCGGTTTGCACGGTCGTGTTCTGGAGAGGTTGGTACTATGTCCTTCTACGGCGTGTATAGGTTGTGGATCTCAGAAGTTAGATCCACACTTGATCACGGCCCTCGTAGAGAGGTGGAGAAAGGAGACGCATACGTTCCACTTACCTGTGGGTGAGGCCACCGTCACTCTTGAGGACGTCGGTGTGCTGTGGGGACTCCCCGTTGATGGTCACTCGGTCAGTGGTGTTATCCAGCACAGGACGCAAGATCAGTGGCTCGATTACTTGGAGGAGCTGACTGTTACAGACCTGCTGTGGGGGCGTACACCGGGACGAAGGTGTCGCTGAGGAAATTTGCAGACTGGCTAGAAGCCAACGAGATCGATGATCACAGCTCAGATTATGAGGTCGATCAGCGGGCACGTGCATATGCGCTTTTGCTTATGGGATCGTTTTGTTCCCCGACTCCAGCGGCAGCACGACGTCTGACTTTAACTCCCCCTGCTCGAAGACATAGACGCCGTGCACACTTACAGTTGGGGCAGTGCCGTGCTGGCCTTCTTATACAGAGAGCTTTGTACTTCGTGCCAGCGTCAGAAGATGAACATCGGTGGAGCTTTGCGGTTGCTACATGTTTGTTCTTTTGTGTACTTGATTTGCTTGAGGTATACATATTAATTTAAATTTTGTGTAGGTATGGGCATGGATACGTATATTACCTGTTCAGCCCGTTATTATCCGTCCTCGAGTGCGGATGATGCCCACCGAGGAAGATGGAATTCAGTTGCCCATGTCGGCACATGCTGCGAGGTAGTATATTTAATATATTTTTCTTAAAAAATTTAATATATGGCGTTTTTTTAGAATATTTAATTTTTTTCCTAAAATATTTATAATTTAGAATATTTGTTTTTATTTTAATTTATATTTAATAATATATTTATATTAATTTTATTTCAGGTGGAATGCGCTTTTCGATCATACGACATCGACGCACTCGAACTTGCGTGCGATTCGTGAGTCGATCGATAGCATGTCGATGGAGCAGTTCGTCTGGGCACCCTACGACGATCAGGCACCAGAGATTATGGCGTTGAGAGCGGACTCTCGACCAGCATCCGTTCGATCGTCGTGTCCACTCCATCTTCTATAACATAGTTGAGTGGCATTATCCCGATCGCGTGCTACGACAGTTCGGGATGGTTCAGTCCGTCCCGCAGCGTCCGAGACAGCTCGACGTTGATCTTCATCGACACAGTACACGTAACGTCGCGGGAGGGATTGGAGGGCCTTCCACGAGCAGTACGAAGCCTTGTGGGGTGTCTCGCTACGAGAGGATAGTTGGTGCGATGGAGATAGTTGGTGGTGCGCAGTGCACTCTAGATTACTATCCATGGTACTGGAGGGTCACCCGTCGTTACATCTCTCCATCGACTGTCCACATGAACCGAGGATTCCAGATGGGAGATAGTGCATTTATCGACGTTATGGTTAGTTACCTGTCATTCTTTAGATTTTTTTTTATTTTGGACGCGTCATTTAAGACGTTAATTTTACCTATTATTACACAGCACGTCGATAGGGCCGAGGTGGTTCTTACAGGAGGAGATATGGATGGAGGATTGGACCTCATACATCAGATGCAGAGTCTTTTCCTTGACAGACGACAGCGAAGACATATGTCGTACGCTGATGTCCCCTCGACACACATGAGTGTCCCGTCGTCTTCGCGTGGTCGGACGCATGACCCTGGCCCGTCGTCTTCACGTGGTCGTACGTCACAGTACGGGGATGGTACTTACTTTACACCGCCGGGGTTTGATCTCGGTTACGGCGCTGCTGATGATGATGACGACGACGAGGCCACGCCTCCGTATCAGCCATTTGTGCAGGAGACACCGCCGCGACCCCGCAGCGACGTCGTCGCCCTGAGCAGCCCGAAGCTCCTGTTGACCGTGGCCATCTGCACAGGAATAGACGACCACGTAGATGTGGCACAGGAGGCCATTATATACCTTAGTTTTTTATTTTCAGTATTATCTAATTGGGACAGTTGTAGAAATTTATTTGTGTTTCTTGCTGTTTTGTTTGCGATCTGTTTTTTTATTATATTTCTAGCAACTTTTTTAGTCGTTAATTTAAATTTAAAATTACGTTCCAAATACTTAAACAGGTACAACGACATACTACATCAACCAACAGATAAACGTTGAACTACATCAACCAACATCGAAGCCGACAATCAACGCCCACGACCTCTCTGATTTTGTCTCCGACTTGAGCTGCCTTGATCCATTTCGTTGCGAATACGAGTTGTCTTGGTCTACCCGGTCCTCTTCTTTCACGTTGGTCTTCATTATGGACAAGCAAAAAATCAGCAGGCTCCCAATGTCGCTCGTCATGCAGTGGATAAAACGTCCCTGATTGACTGAAAATATGCTACTTACTGTAGAAAGGAGCAATGAACTGTGTGCTACTAACATTCCTTGGCGGCACGCTGCCTGCGATGAGACATGGAATGAAATGTTGGTCCATTTTCCACAAGTGCACGTTCTTCCTTGAATGTTCACCACGTGTTTTCTTTGAGTCACCGATGACGAAGTATACACCTCGCTGTTTGTGCTCGCGGGTCAAATGCAGTTACAAAATGGCCGAACGAGGCTTTGACCAGTCACTATACATCCTCCACGCATAAGGAGACCATTCGGTTTCAAACTCGCATCGCCGCAGCTGACTGTTGGTACCTATCACGAAAGTATGCAGAACACCGATGGAAGCTGAAGTCGACTATTGCTTTTGGAGGCAGTAAGCGAGCCCCTTGAAGACACCGTTAAGTGCTTCTGAGATGTTCGTCGTCATTGAACCACACCTAAGCCCACCATCGTAA
>JAPQWV010002079.1:0-64871 GCA_027422505.1 Craterostigma plantagineum | reverse complement strand
TGAGTGTGATGAACTTAGAAGCTATAGAAAGGTTCTTCATTTTTAGCCGTCTTCCTCATGACACGACATAGCATTGGAGCACAAAGTCCCCGCCGAGACATATCGATACTTTTCTTGCTCCCTTCGAACTGAAACGTGTTCGTGGAATTATTACACGAACTTCCTCTGTTCGCCGGTCGAATCCCTATAAGTCGACCCAACGTGACGCTCTGCTCAGGCAAAAACGATATCGTCGACTGCACGAAAACAAAGCCAAAGACGTTTTACATGGACTAAGACAAGATTTTGAGCTTAATCATAGTCTAGGATTAAACAAAGTTAACTGTGTACTTAACTAAAACGACTTTTGGATTCTCAAACTGATAAAATATGATCGTCACTCTGTCTGTAAGAAAAAAAGACCTAAGGAAATGATGCTTATAGAATGAACACTACCTCTGTGTCGAGATTTGAGGACGTGAATGACGAGAAGCTCGACGACCGGAGAAAACGAAGGGCGGCGTAGGGCGGCGCCGGAGGTCGTGAAGGCGGAGGTGGCGGCGCCGGCGGTGGTGGAGGGGGGGCTACTGCTCCGATGGCAGACTTCATGATTCCGAGGCCGAGTGGCCACCCATTAGGTACCTCATTGCCCTTCATCAGATTTCATTACGATGCCACAAAAGTTACTACAGCACCCATTTTTAAATCGTTGATAAAATAACTCGAAAGATGAAAACCTACCTGTATGATCATGGCCTCAACGAACCTCTCTCTCTCTCTCTCTCTCTCTCTCTCTCTCTCTCTCTCTCCAACATATATATAGATATATATTATATAAGCTGCCTTCGTGTTTAGTAATATTACTAGCCTATGGTTGCCGCACGTTGTGCGGCTATGAGGAAATTGCGACCCATAGGAAGAATCATACAGAAGAATCAAACAAAGGCATGAAAATGCATAAACAAAATGTATAATATATTTCAATAGCATTTTATTTAAAAAAACTGAAGTTTCAACTATCTAACTGTAGCAAGATAAAGGTTCGCCGCACCAAACCATAGTCTAGTAATAGTTAAATGTTGTTGTTCAACCGCCAGAGTGGTAGTGTTTTGACCAATCTTGCTATACTACCGTTTGATTTTTCCGTAATGAAGACGCAGATAAGGCAAATGATTGAATAAATATATGTTTATTTTCACTTTTGGCAAGCAGATTTATGTAGTTCCCTATTTCACGTTATTATGCTTTGTATTTAGTTACTTACACCCCAGTCCACGATCTCCACAATCTGTTTGTCTTTGGCATAATATTATGCATTATATCTTCTATTATGTAGAGATGACTTTTAATCATATGAGAAAATAGAATAAAACTTTCCATGGGTCATTGACTTTGACAGAAGAATAGAAAAAGCAACAAAAACACGCAAAATAATCAAATGTTATTGAGATACCAAACAACACACACCAAGTTTCCATCTACAGAAGCATTCAACTCATCTTCTTCGTCTGCTACTCATTCACTAAAGCAACATTCCTTCTTCCAGTAGGCAAAGAAGAAGACAAAGTGACCACCTCACATAAACCACTACGGATAACATCAACTAATCTTCTGCACCGTTCGAAGCAGCACAACTAAGAATATGGTTGCTATTAGCTTTCTGATGTGTTTCTCTACACATTCTAATTTGTCTGAGATAGACCATTCGAAAGGCTTTGTCGTCTAACACCCTCGATTATTTGACTCTTTGGCTTTCGCTATAACGTGTGGGACGAGCCTCCATTACCGTAAATTGGGATTAAGCTGTTGTCCGATATCATATCTTCAAAGATGGGCCACTCTTGATTGTCCTAACTCATAATCTGACTTATGATAATATTCAGTTTGATATTCTAATATCTACTCAGAGCAGCTCCTTTGTTCGTATGCCACAAATACAATAGAAATCGATGGGTACACCTTCACAGAAACAATGGATAAACTCTCCTTGATAATAATGGCATGGGAAAAAATGGTTTTTTTTTTTTTACAAGAAAATAAGATTCAGAAATTCAGCTAATGTGGTATCATGGGATTATGAAACATACGAGAAAGGAAAACGGTAAAATCCTGCAACAACATCTTCTACGTACCGATTCAAAAATTTCCCTTAGTTCTATGAATGTAATTTATCGTCAATTTGGGTTTAAAGAATGGTAGTCAGATAGATGGAAGGACGCAAGTATCGAAGAAATCAGAGAACACATAACAACATAGTGCAGCAAACGAAGACTCGCCTTCACGGAGTTGGGAACGAGGCTCATACAGTGCTCTAAAGCCCTCATGCCTGACAATTTTCCTAAAAGTGTCAACCATTCCATTGTTGGCCGCTGTAGTTCTCCCTTCGCCAGTAATAATCGAAGAAGCTTATTCTAACTTACCATTTGCATCCTCCTCCGAACAACGTCGAGAGGGTAAAACCACGGTTTGCCCATAGAAGCAAGCCTAGTGAAAGTGTTAATACAGAGTCTTAGCTAATCGTAAGCATGAGTTGCAGGCGTAAATCTTCCAACTTCCTTGTCCCCTTGCGCCGTTGTCGACTTTTAGGGCTTTGAGTTCAAGTAATTTTCTTGGGAGATGTAGCTTTGAATGTTAATTACGGCATTACTTCACATAATAGTGTAATTACCATATTGCCATTGACCGGCAACTTGTAGGAAACTGGCTATTATAAGGTGGCTTCAGACTTTTATAGTAGATAGTAGATTTAGGGCTTTGAGTTCAAGTAATTTTCTTGGGAGATGTAGCTTTGAATGTTAATTACGGCAGTACTTCACATAATAGTGTAATTACCATATTGCCATTGACCGGCAACTTGTAGGAAACTGGCTATTATAAGGTGGCTTCAGACTTTTATAGTAGATAGTTCGTTTCTCTTTCCGTTTCGTTTACAATTTCACAAGAACATCCATTATACGCGTATTTCGCAAGGATCATAATGGGCCTAACAATTCCTCCATTAACGGGCCTCACTTTCTCGATTAACGGGCCTCACTATTTCTCTATTAATGGGCCTGATGAAGATCTAAAGCCCGTTTAAACTTGTTTTTCATTTGGTGTACGTACACACAAATAGTCGAAAAATAGAAACATAAGTGAGAACAATTATTATTACACACAAAAGTTACAACAAAATTTATAGTATGAGTCGTCACCCTCATCAGTCCACATCGCGACAGTCTTGGACTCAACCCTAGTTAGGTACAAAAATGAAAGAACCAGTTCTACACAACCTCTTCGATTCTCTACCTAAAAAAATATTCTAAATTTCGTCACGCATTAGAAATTATTTAAGTAATTAGTTATTCGGGTTTGTCCTCAATTATTTCACATCATCGTCTAGTGTCATCGCCTCACCATCATCCTCATCGAGTGCTTCTCTTATTTTCCTCGTTCTCATCGTATTAAGATCTTCGGCGAGAATTATAACGTCTTCGAGGAAAAGGCCATTCAACAATTCAATTCCCGCCGCCTTCGTATGTTGAATATTTTCAAATAAAGAAAATAAAATATTAAAATATTATATGACTTAGTCGAAGAGTCGTATCCCTTCGTAGGAAATAATTAATGAATTGTTATATCACTTCAATGAAACATTATATCTGTTAAGTTATCTCTTTTGGCGAATAGAAGTACCAATTCAGAAGGAACATCTCTGCAACTATCAATACTTGTGTCTTCTTCTGCAGAGAAATTAACTCAAGCAATCAAATCTGCTCAAACACACCAAAAGAATTCAGTGCATACTTCGCTAAAGCAAAAGCGCAGTACGTGTTTCTTTGTATCCTGAAGGTATTCGATTATTCTCTCGTTTGCTTTGTAGAGAGCGAAAAATCACCTTTAGGAAAGTGGCTTATAGATACACGCCTAGAAACAGATTATCTCAAGTTCCTGCAGAATTCCAAACTTGAAAGAAGACGAAGTCTTTGAACACTACAGACCTCCTATCACAACAATCTAAAGGTGATTTTTGAATTGTTTTCATGGCGTCTGTTGAGGTAGGCGAGCCATCACCTCGCCGGAGTCGCCGGAGAAGTCGCCGGAACATGGCCGGTTGAACTTGCGCTGAAGAACTGAGGATAGAGCTGAAGAAATATCGCGTTGAACAGGCACCGTCGGATCATCTTCGCGCGCAATCGCAGGGCTCTGATTCAACGCTGCGAGATTGAATGATGGTCGTCGGATAACGCGCGGAAGGCATCAACGGCTCAGATGAAATGATAAGAGATGGTGCGGATAATGAACGTCGACCGCTAGATGGAAATCTGATGGCTGGGAAGAGTCCATGAGGAGGCTCAAGAGGCTAGGGTGGAGGATTCTTCGAGCCGAACAAAGGAAGTGAGCTCAAAGTATCGAGTCGATTCCAAGTGGGAAATTTCAATCCTACTTGGGGTCGGCAAGTTCACTCTTGAGGCTCGCAGCTCCTAGGGGAGCTGGATGATCAACCGAGCAAGGGCGTATTGATTGAGGTGGAGCTTTGAGGGGGTTTCGAAGCTCTGAAAGTGTGATTCTCAGAACTGAAACAGAGTTGGGCTGAAGTTTTGGTGAACTTTGGGGCAGTTTTCTAGGCGTGTTTGGGCAGCGATGGAGATTCCAGGAGTTGGGATCGCGAGGTGGCTGTCACGAGGTGGAGTTTGTTGAGGTAGGCGAGCCATCACCTCGCCGGAGTCGCCGGAGAAGTCGCCGGAACATGGCCGGTTGAACTGCGCTGAAGAACTGAGGATAGAGCTGAAGAAATATCGTGTTGAACAGGCACCGTCGGATCATCTTCGCGGGCAATCGCAGGGCTCTGATTCAACGCTGCGAGATTGAATGATGGTCGTCGGATAACGCGCGGAAGGCATCAACGGCTCAGATGAAATGATAAGAGATGGTGCGGATAATGAACGTCGACCGCTAGATGGAAATCTGATGGCTGGGATTAAACGCGTCAGCTCACTTATAAAATCGCATCTCTCTCTTGCTGATCACGTGATAATGCAAGTGAAACGTGGCAGCCTGTGGTGCGTTCGATCGGATGAAACCAACGGATGGGATAAATTCGATCATCATGCTTTAACATGTTCAGCTCTTTATATATCAGTGTTGCGATTTCGAGCTACCATCTTTGCGAGTCCATAGTTTCTTATAGAGTGAGAATCACAGAGAGATGTAACACGAAAAGTGTAGAGGGCACGGCATACTGTAACTTTCGTGTTGTGATCAATAAGAAAGGAGGCTCGGTTGATCCGTGGAGTAGGCCTAAAGTCGAGGCCGAACCACGTAAATCTGGTTTTTGGTGTGAGTGTGTTTGGGTGCTTAATTTCGATTCGATTGAGCTTCTCATTGCTCAGTTCGATCCTAATTGATTGCATACACTGAAAATACACTGAATCCTCATTCGAGAGGTACCATTTCCGCAACAGCGTCACTCAAAGAATTAGCAAGCAAGTTAATAAAGCTCGATCGCTTCGATGGTGGGAGCTTTATACGCTGGCAAAAGAGAATTCATTTTCTCTTAATTTCGCTCCATGTAAGCTATGTTCTCAACACCCAAGGCCCGAAGAAAATCCTGAAGAAACTATCGCCGACGCAAGGAGAAGGCAAAAATGGGATACCGATGACGAGATATGTCGGGGACATATCTTGAATGCTATGAGTGATGCACTCTTCGACCTTTATCATACTGTAGCGACGGCAAAAGAATTATGGGAAAGATTAGAGACAAAGTATCTTCAGGAAGACGCTACAAGTAAGAAATTTATTGTCTCACGTTTTAATAATTTTAAGATGGATGATAACAGACCAATTATGGAGCAATTTCATGAGATTGAGCGTATGTTGAATAATTTTAATCAACATAAAATGGTCATGGACGAGACAATTATCGTGTCTAATGTCATCGACAAGTTGCCCCCTTCGTGGAGAGACTTTAAACGAAATCTAAAGCATACGAAGGAAGATATCTCTCTTGAACAGCTTGCAAATTCTCTTCGAATCGAAGAGGAATTTCGCAAGGAATTGAAAACACAGGAAAATGAGAAGGACAGACCAACTCGAAAGTGCTCGTAGTTGAGGATGGTAATCCGACCAAACCTTCAAGAGAAGGCAATTCCAAGGCAAAAATGCACAGAAGTTCAATAGCAACAAGCGAAAGAAAGGAAGTTGCTATCACTGTGGAAAACCAGGCCATTACAAAAATGAATGTCGTCTCTTGAAGAAGGAAAAAGCGAATGGCGCATCCTCTAAAGCAATAGATAACCTAGTTGCAGTCATTTCAGAAGTAAATATGATCGAAGATGACGATGATGGTGGATCGATTCAGGAGCCACCCGCCATGTTTGCAAGAATAAACAAATGTTCAAAAACATGGAAGCAGTGCCTGAAGGAACCGTCCTCTACATGGGAAATGCTACGGAAGTCCCCGTTCTTGGAATAGGGAGCATAGAGATGGAATTTACATCCGGGAAAAAGTTGACACTAAATGATGTGTATTATGCGTCGGAAGTAAGGAAGAATCTAGTATCGGGTAGTGTTCTGAATAAATTTGGCTTCAAACTAGTATTCGAAGCAAATAATTTTGTACTCTCGAAGGGAGGATTGTTTGTAGGGAAGGGTTACTTGTGTAACGAAATGTTCAAGTTGAACATTTCCAGTAATAATAAAATTAGTTCTGCTTATATCGTCGATTCTCCTGACTTATGGCATAATAGATTAGGACATGTTCATTATGGAAGAATTCGTTGCATGTCAAAACTAAATATGATTCCGCATGTCAAAACTGAAAATAACATTTGTCGAACATGCATGCTAACAAAATAACTCGAAGTTCTTTTCCAAAAGTAGAAAAAACTTCAAAATTGTTAGATTTAATTCATTCAGATGTATGTGATTTGCATAGTACTCCTACAATCGGAAATAAAAAATATTTTATTACTTTTATAGACGACTGCAGTAGATATTGTGTTGTCTATTTATTGCATTCTAAAGACGAAGCTCTTGCAAAATTTAAGATTTTCAAGAATGAATCGGAATTACAATGTGAAACGTTTATAAAACGTTTAAGAACTGATAGAGGTGGAGAATACTACAGTCCACCATATTTTGAGACAACGGGTATAGTCCATGAGACTACTGCTCCATATACTCCACAACAAAACGGAGTGGCAGAACGCAAAAATTGTGTTCTACGGAGATGATAAATTCTATGATGTCAGCATCCGGATTAAATTCTGGGTTTTGGGGAGAACCATTGCTAACGGCATGTCACAACCTCAATCGAGTTCCTAATAAACGGAACAAAGTAACTCCTTACGAAATTTGGAACAAAGAAAACCTAACTTGAGTGATTTCAAGGTTTGGGGTTGTCGAGCAATCGTTAAGGTTCCAGGACCCAAAAGAAAGAAACTGGGTGAAAGAGGTATTGAGTGCATATTTATTGGCTATGCACAAAATAGCAAAGCATATAGATTTTATGTTATGGAACCTAATGACTATATATCGGTTAATACCGTAATGGAGTCATGTGATGCCATTTTCGATGAGCAACGGTTTAAGTCAATCCCTCAGATTAAGGACACGGGTATACATAAAAATATCTCACTAGATGACACAATTGAACGAACCGATGGACAACAAGATGTTGAAATTTGTCGAAGCAAACGTGCTCGAAAAGCTCGTGATTTCGGTTCTGATTTCTTTATGTTTCTTGTGGAATGAACAAGAGAAAGTGTTACCCAAGAAGTCCCATTCTGTTATAACACAGAAGATGATCCTCAATCATTTGAGGAAGCCATGAAATCACGGGACGTCGCTTTCTGGAAAGAAGCGATAAATGATGAAATGGATTCAATTATGGGAAATCAAACGTGGATTTTGGTTGACCCACCACTGGGCTCGAAACCTATTGGGTGTAAATGGATATTCAAAAAGAAAACTAAACTCGATGGTACGATCGAGAAGTTTAAAACTCGATTAGTAGCTAAGGGTTTCATTCAGAAATCAGAAATCGATTACTTCGATACTTATTCTCCAGTGGCGAGAATGACTACAATACGATTGTTAATAGCAATGGCATCCATATATAAACTTATTATTCATCAAATGGATGTGAAAACGGCCTTTCTAAACGGAGAGCTAGATGAAGAAGTTTACATGAAACAACCAGAAGGGTTTGTTATGCAAGGCCAAGAGCACAAAGTATGTAAACTTATAAAATCGTTATATGGTCTGAAACAAGCGCCAAAACAATGGCATCAAAAGTTTGACCAAACGGTACTTGCTATGGTTTCAAAATAAACCAAGCGGACAAATGTGTCTATAGTAAGTTTAATGGAGATAAAGGAGTTATAATATGCCTTTATGTTGATGATATGTTAATATTTGGTACTGATTTAGATCAAATCAGAGAAACCAAAGAATTCCTATCGAATAACTTTGCCATGAAAGATATGGGTGAAGCAGATGTTATTCTGGGATAAAAATCCTAAGAGGAGATGAAGGGATAACACTTACTCAATCTCATTATATTGAGAAAGTATTGAGAAAATTTAATCACTCTGATTGCGTTCCCGCATCTAGTCCATTTGATCCAAATATAAAGTTGATCAAACATACCGGAAAACCAGTATCACAGATGGTATATTCCAAAGTGATAGGTTGTCTGATGTATGCGATGACATGCACAAGACCAGATATAGCTTTTGCGGTTGGAAAGCTAAGTAGATACACTAGTAACCCGAGTGATGCACATTGGTATGCAATCACGAGAATTTTTAAATACCTAAAGAAAACTAAGGAATATGGCATATGCTATGGTGGATATCTTTCAGTTGTAGAAGGATATTCTGATGCTAGTTGGATAACCGGCAGCGGCGATCATGCAAGTACTACCGGTTGGATCTTTATGCTTGGCGGAGGTGCGATTTCTGGGGATCTAAGAAACAGACCTACATAACAGATTCAACTATGGCATCTGAATTTGTTGCCCTTGCTTCTGCAAGCAAGGAAGCAGAATGGCTACGCGATTTACTATTTGAGTTGCCAATATTGGAAAAACCAATTGCACCTATTTCGATTCATTGTTATAGTGAAGCAACTCTTGCGAGAGCATACAATCATGTTTACAATGGAAAATCAAGACATATCGAGTACGACATAGTAATGTAAGAGATTTAATCTCTAATGGTGTGATTACCATCGATTACGTACGATCTAGCGATAATCTCGCAGATCCATTAACAAAAGCTTTATCACGAGACGTAGTCAACAAGACGTCTAAGGGGATGGGTCTCAAGCTCATTAAATCGAAGTCACCCATGGTGGAACCTCAACCCGACACTTGATATACCGTCTAAGTCTCGAGTTCAATGAGTCAAAATACATCATCAGCGTGATTTGGAGTGCTACAATATATTATGCATCCCAAGTTTAAGTAGCACTTGTCGCCCGTTAGTAAAAAGGTAGGTTGAGATTTGATCTCTTAATAGGTCTATAGGCTATATTTTAATTTTGTCGGATATCGAACGACGGGGATATCTTGATAGGTCTACCTATGTGAGTATAAAAGTTTGACCGCTTAAAACAAGTTCAAGAGCTTGACTTCGACACACTCATGAAGGATACTGGACACAAGGTCTATAATGTGTCGCTATAAATGAATGTCTGGCGGTGTGAGAAAATCAAATGTGTGACCGACTCTACAGGTTGTCAGTATGAATAATTGGTTCAAGGCTGTATCCACCATTTTATTCGGACCTCTTGCATCGAGCCTTCACTAAGTGATGGTTCAAATCTTTTGGAATACCATTATCTATGCATGAGATTTGCAGATTTGTTTATCGTTAAGGAGAGTTTCCTTTATATTGAAAATGGCGGGGGATTGTTGAATATTTTCAAATAAAGAAATAAAATATTAAAATATTATATGACTTAGTCGAAGAGTCGTATCCCTTCGTAGGAAATAATTAATGAATTGTTATATCACTTCAATGAAACATTATATCTGTTAAGTTATCTTTTTTGGCGAATAGAAGTACCAATTCAGAAGGAACCTCTCTGCAACTATAAATACTTGTGTTCTTTCTTCTGCAGAGAACTAACTCAAGCAATCAAATCTGCTCAAACACACCAAAAGAATTCAGTGCATACTTCGCTAAAGCAAAAGCGCAGTACGTGTTTTCTTTGTATCCTGAAGGTATTCGATTATTCTCTCGTTTGCTTTGTAGAGAGCGAAAATCACCTTTAGGAAAGTGGCTTATAGATACACGCCTAGAAACAGATTATCTCAAGTTCCTGCAGAATTCCAAACTTGAAAGAAGACGAAGTCTTTGATCACTACAGACCTCCTATTCACAACATCGTATTCGGCGATTCTACGGTCGATTCGGGAAATAATAACTATTTAGACACTCTCTTCAAAGCCAATTTCCAACCTTATGGATTAGGGTTTCCTAACCACATTCCCACCGGGAGGTTCACCGATGGCAAGCTCGTCTCCGATTTCATGGGCACGCTTTTCTTCCTAACGTTTTTCTCCCCGACGAATAATCATTATTACAACATGGGATTGAGTTTATCTTCTTTCATGCGTGTATATATGCAGCTTCTTATGTCGGGATTAAAGACTACATGCCACCTTATCTTCATCCCGAGCTTAGTCTCGACGAGCTAATGACTGGCGTTAGCTTTGCTTGCGGTGGCTCGGGATCTGATCCCATGACCGCTTCGATAGCAAAGGCATGTGAAACACACACACACACGCATTATTTTCATTATACCTGCTTTGTTGGCCGAAAATTATCTAACAACCTTTAATGCGAAATCCTAATATTTGATCTCTTTTTTTTTTTTCAGGGAGTGGATTCCATGGAAAAACAGCTGCGAAGGTTCAAAGAGTACAAAGCGAATCTCGAAAAGGCCATCGGAGAAGAAAAAGCGAAGACTTTGATAAGCAAAGCCGCTTATGTGATAAGCGCTGGCACAAACGACGTCATGGTGACTTATCTCAAGACGCCTTACGTCGATCCACCCACGACGTTCCAAGCTACCAAAATTTCTTGCTGAAAAGCGTTCAAGAATTCGTCAAGGTTATATAATATATACACATTCTTTAGAGACATGTAATATAATAGATGTCCATTTTTTTTCGATCGAAACATATATTGATTTTTAGGGTTTGAGGAAAGAAGGAGCTGAATTTATCGGAGTGGCGGGGATGCCACCGATAGGTTGCTTGCCATTGATGATCACCGTATCTTCCATCGGTAATAATAAGTTGGCGAACAAGCGAGCGTGTAATAACGACATGTCTTCCATCGCCCAACTTTACAACAAAAAGCTTCAAGAAAAACTCAAGTCCATGCAGAGACCTAATTCCCCAATCTTTTACGTCGATATCTACAACCCCTAGACGATATCATCCGTAATCCCCCTAAATTTGGTCAGTATTAACTCAACTTTCTGGGATTATACGTATAATTACAAATGGATGTCAATCGAATATAATCTAACGTTTTTTTAGGTTTCGAAAATGCGAACCGTGGATGCTGTGGAAGTGGACAATATGAGACGACGCTATTGTGCAATCCAGGGTTTGTAAGAATCCCTCAAAGCACACTTTCTTCGACTCTGTTCATCCCTCCGAAGCGGCGTACGAACACATCTTTCATAGCTTGCGTCCTCTGGTGGATCGAATCATCCAAGACTATCGCCTTTGATCGAAAATAAATAAACAAAAAAATCGATCGATATCTCTCAATTTATCTCATATTATCTTGCTTTACATTTATATTGTTTGGTAAGAATCGTAGTGAAAGTCACAAATGTAATATCCTAACCCTAAACCCTAAACCATAATGTCAACGAAGATGAGTATTGGACCTGAACGATTATGCAATGGGCCTTATGTGTGATTTGGGCATCTGCTTGAGGCCCAACAAGTGGTCAGTAGTATAAAAGCATTGTAGTAAGATTGTGTCCCACAACACAACTCAAATCCTCAAAATAGATACTATTACAACTCAAACATGAGATCAAGGAAGGAAAGAAGATCAGAAGTTGATCATGAGCGTAATAACAGCACAAGTCGAAGCTTTTGTAGCAGAAAAGATAGGCACAGCAAAGTGTCCACCGCCAAGGGGGCGAAAGAGAGGCGTTTGAGGCTTTCGCCAAAAACCGCGATACGATTCTACGACGTTCAAGACAGGCTTGGCTTCGAGCGTCCCAGCGAAGTCATCGATTGGCTAATGAGAGAGGCTAAAGATTCCATCGGAGCCTTAGACAGCAGCAATGATCATCGCTGTCCAAATACGATGGAAGTTGTTGCTGGAAATAACAGTTTCGATTTCGATAATTGCCTCGACGGAGGTGGAAGTAGCTGGGAGCGGATGATTATATGCGACGGTAATGGAGAAAACCCTATTTCAGATTTCAGTTTCTTTGCTGACGAGGATCGTGCCACGTCATCTTCTTACATTGCCGATCATCAAAGGGCAGCTGAGATGATGTTCTCGGCGTTAGATGAGAACTGGGATGAGATGTTTCCTCGGAGGGACAACAGTTTGGTTCTATTGGCACTCAGGCGACGACGACGAAGAGCTGCACGCACTTTCAAGTTGAAACTGAAGTCGATGTTTTCGATGAATCAACGCATGCCAACTGTAAGAATAATAATCCAGTTTATATCGATAGGCGTGTTTAAGTAAATTGAAGAACTAGTCTTGAAATCTCAAATGTTCTCGTAGTTAGATAATTTCCCCCCTTTTTATTTCTTGATTTGTATATGTGATTGTTGCTCCGTCTCTCGTAGCTTTAAACAACGATATAATGATGACGAAAGAAACCATGCATCGATAAGCTATCCTCGCACGTGAAACCCTTACATAAAGGTATGCATTTATATTAGTATTATGCCAGTATGATATATTGAATATAGAGGTCGGCGATAGATCTTATCCCTCATGGGGGGCACTAAAATATTATGTAAGAATCAAAGAGACATGTTCACGATATACAGTTATGATGATCGAGTTGTCAAAGCTAGCTTGTGTAGTGTTATTTGGTTTAAAGAAAAACATTAAAACTTTTGGGGTTTCAAAAGCGTGGAGAAAGGAATATTACAGTCACGCATTTGTCTCCCATGTGACTGTATATATAATATATGCGATGCAAAGGGATGCCATTATTGTATAACTTACAAATACATAAAGGTTTATTTCGATTGATAGGGTAATTAGGTCAACAGTCAAAACGGATCATATATAGTTAGGACTTAGGCTCAAGTAAGGAAGGGCCTGTCTTCCCTCCAAGCCCATAAGAAAGTATTACTGTAATGAACTAAGATATATATTATACGTGTATATATATGATATATATAAATAAAATCATCACAAAGTAGGCTTCGTCCTCATTTCTGTAAACTTTATGTTTGCTGATATACTACACTGCTGATGTGTTCTTTTTCCTTTTCCTTTTCAGTCTTGTAGAAGCTGATCTGTTACTATTGAAGTAATACTCAAAAGCTACAAACTTTCTGATCCAATATCTTATAGGACATGAAAACCCCATTGACGTCGGATCATGTAGTAATATATTTAGGGTTTTCAACTTCTACCATATGATATAATATGCATTGACAAAGCTTGAACATTACTTGTCCTAGGAAACTTTTCTGATCACAGCTTAGCCATGTAAAGCTATCATGGTGTGTGTGCGTCGTCGATGAAAATCAATATTTTGCTCTTCTTACTTGCACAAACTAGTGGATCTATATACATACAAACGCTAAAACAACCTAGAGTGTATTACTAACTAAGAACATATACATCAATATGAGATATATCATGGTAATTTTATCAGTTTTCTTTACGGTTTGGCTCTTGATTTCATCTCCTCCTTGGGCGATCTTAGCTCGCCGATCAACGATATAACCATTGCCAGGCGAGAATTAGAAGCCCAATTCTTGAAAATCGATCGAAGTTCGAGGCAATGGCCTCAGAGAGAGAGACACCTTGCGGGCCAGATGGTCATCACCATTATTTTTTGAAAAACTTGTAATAACTCATGAGATTATTTTTATTACGATGTTGTTCGCTGGAGATTTTGAGCGTGGGATAAATGTATTATTATCGTTTTGAGGTATATCTTCTTGACCAAAAAGATACGGCTGCTTGCTGTAAATAATGCTGTTCTTCATTACTCGCATAAACAAGCATATTTAATTGACTTTTTAGTATCCATTGTATAAATATATATTATTACCGTTGGAATTGTATGGTGAACTTTGTTTATCGGCAATGTTTTGTTTATTGTTTTGTTTATCTTATATTGATTTATTGTTCAAAAAGGTACAAAATAATTCATTTTATTATTTGCTTTTACGTCGTTAAAGATATATGCTCAATAAAATAATTTGGAAAAAAGTATATCTGCACAGCCGGGAATCGAACCCGGGTCTGTACCGTGGCAGGGTACTATTCTACCACTAGACCACTGGTGCAACTTTGCGTTTTATATATTTTTTAATATTACTATAGCACTTATTAAGGTGTGGTCGATCTACCGAAATGTAGTCTTTCTTACCAAACTACTTGAATAATCTTTGAGTTTTAATTCAAAGAAGATGCATATAAATTAATAAGCTTCATACTGGAAGCATTCCATAATACTTGTAAAAGGTACGTTTGTTCTGTAATTAATAATGTTACGCTATTGTACCCTTTGATCATCATCTTCATGTGTAAGTATTAAAGGCGTATTCCTCGAAACGACGACCGAATAATCAAAGTACGATGAAAAGAAAAAGGAAGACAACTCAGAACAAGAAGAGAAGAAGAAGCACATGATCCCACACAAAGCAAACCAGCCTCTAACAAAGGATCACGAACAATAGCATAAAAAACTCTAGACGATCACAATACTAAAATAAAGTAGCGATACGTAAGTAGTACGTCAATAATCTCCTCTTTCACTTTCCATCAGCAAAAGCCTCGACGGGGAAAGTCTTAGTAATCCCAGCAAGGCTCTTGAAATGGATCTTCCCGTGGGCGGGTCGTCCACCACAATCTCACTGACCGGCGGCCAAAGCATTAGCTCCTTAGCCTTCACTCCTTTGAGCTTCTTAATTCTCTTCTTACAAACGTAGCCAGTGATATCCACGTCGTAGCTCACTAGTTTGCTGATCATCTTAAAATTGTGCTCGATTTTCTTGGCTTGCTTGATCCACATATAGCCCGTGCTTTTCACAAACCCTACCTCTATCACGTCGGCTAAGGGCAGTAGGCCAATGGGAAGCTCAGATTCTTCGAGGATGGTTTGAGCCATCTTTAGGCCTTCGGCGTGGCCAGTCTTGACTATGGCTCCTTCCTTTTCGGCCGCCATCGTATTGATTATTAGGGTTGGTTTTATTTTATTTTTTTTGTTATTGGGGTTTGTTTAAGGGTTTTTTGCATGGGTGGATATATTTATAGTTGCTGGCGTCGTACAAGGGAACAAATGTGTTGGTGGAGAAATCAATGCGATTAGCTTTGTGTTTTCCACTGCGTTGTTCTGATACGGCGATGGAGTCGTACGTTTCTTCTCTTGTTTCTTCCAACTGAGATTTACAAACTTAACCCTCGATCATCGACTCGTATATTTTTCTACTAGAAGCAAATAAAAAAGAAAACTATCCGAATTAGGGAAAATAAGGTCAAGTTGTTCGTCGTGATACTTGTAGAAGGAGGGCCGGCCATTCGATTGATTTTAACTTGAAGAACTCTTTATATATCTAATTAAACGTGTGAAAATCATGAGAAAAGCTTCTCCATTATTGAATGATCACTCTATCTAAAAAGGTTAATTTCCATGGAATTGTATCATCTTTTTTAAGTATATATATCACTACAAAAACATTCTGAATAGTCGACGAACGATTTCGTGATGTATCGTCGAAAAACGAGAAGTCGACAGATTATTCGTTGGTAAAATCGTGGACATTTACCTCGTCGAAAATAATTGTCGGTGGAAACATCCGTCGAATTTCATTTTCAACGGATTTTACATCGGTAATTCCGTGGATAAAATTGAAATTTCTTTTCCTAAAATAAAGTAATTATTTAATAAATCAACGGGATTTTCTTCGAATAAATAAACAAAATTAAAAAAAAAAAGCAAAAAATTCCGACAGCCAGAGACATCGGCACACCGAAATTCATAGTAGCAGCCTTGCAGTTCCGACGCGGCCAGCCTCACAGTTCCAAAGGCAGCTTAGATCTACAACTCCCACGCGGCCAACTTCACAGTTCCAAAGGCATCTCCGACGGCTTCCTACCTCGCAACTCAAATCTGCAGCAGAGACTGTATCTCCGATATGGCTTTAATCCTCGCAACTCCGACGAGTTCAGAACATCGCAGTTCGAAGCGGCGACAGAACCTCGAAACTCCGACGACTTCCAAACCTCGCATTACAGCTCCGCATCTCGAAATAGCCTGCCCTGCGTCACCGTTAAGAAACAACTATAAGAAAATAAATATCCCCAATTGAAGCTAACAAACTTGTTGAATTGAGAAGAGAATGAATGTAAATAAAGATCGTACTTTTTATTGATTCAACATACTGATGGCTTACAGCAATGTACATATTTATAGAGGGAAATTCAAAGTTCCGTTATACTGTTAGGGAGTGTGCCCTCGGAATGCCATACGAGGACTAGGAATAGTATAGGGCGCACGATGATGTATAGGTTGTAAGACAGGTTTATTGTATATACCGTCAATAAATTAATGAATATTATTTTCATTATAATAAAGGCATTATTATTTATTTATCGAATTTAAAGTCTACTTGGCATCCGGTAGTGCGATAAATAAATAACACCCAAATGTTTGAGTTGGACGTCTGATTCTCGTGGGACGAGAGAGGAGACACCAGACGGTCCTTAATCTCAACATTAAATAAAAAGTCCGTAAGTCTAAGGATTCTAGGTGGGTGACTAGATATCCGAATATGACTTATCCATTGACGACCACATAGTATCGGTAGTGTCACCGATTACCTGAGAGGTTGTGGGTCGTGATGGAGATATTGGTGATCGGAGAGATTGTGTATTCGGACATTCGGCTCGTATTCGTCTCAATCACATGGCTAGGATGTTGTCAATGATTGAACGAATGACTATAGCAGCCTCAGACCGATAGGGTCATTGACGGATTTGCTTTCGTGATTTCGGTTTGTCGCTAGTTGGCTAGGCTCGCAAGTGTTCATAAATGAGACACGGGTCAGCAACGAAACGCACCGACTTTACGGAGGTGATTGCCGGGCTTTGACTGCTATTGGGATTCACTGCCTATATTCGTATAGGTTAATGTCCTATGAGGTAATCGGAGAGCGACGATTATAAAGCCTTCGGCCGAAGCTTGGAAAACTTGCTTGTATTAGATACGGAGCGGAGTTTAAATAATCGGTTTCGGTCTCGATTATAACATAGTGTTAGGTTAGTGAGTTTGACATTTGCATGGCTCTCACCTAACCGGGACGCAAGTGAAAGGCATAAGAAGTATTTAAATGTATACACTATAGTCGGTTCGCCCGAATTTCGATTAGATCAAAATTCGTTCTCAACTGGGATCTGTCCGGTACCGTGGGATTGGCTAGGCGAATACCGGGGCTCGTGGATTCCTCCCATGCCAGTTGAGACGGACCTAGAGAGTCGCGCTTAAAATGGTAATGAACTTGAATGAAAACGGCGGGCTTTTCTGTGGAACCTAACGAATGAGATTCGTTGAGGTAGTGGCAAAGTTGATACGAGGTGTCGACGACTTAGTTAAATTCCAGTGACTGTCACGGAAATAATTAGGACTTAAGATTGTCTTAAGTGCTTAATTAATTAACTAAGTGGGCTCAATTATAATTAAAATAATTAGATTGGATTTAATTATTTTATTATTTAAAATTGAGGGACTAAATTGAGAATTTGGAAACCTCAAGGGCCAAAAGGAAATTATCAAAATAAAAAAAAAAAAAAAATGAAAATTCTACACATCCACGTTGGGATGTGTAGAAGTATGAGTCATTGGTTTTTTTTTAATTTAATGACACTTGTTATAACAAGTGTCTTAATTATTAAAAAAAAAAAAAAAATTAAATATGCATAAAGCACGTGAGTTGCTTAGGTAGGAGTGTGACTTGATTTTTTTTCTTAGAGAGAAGAGAGAAAAAAGTTAAAACATTTTCTTAAGCCACGTAGAACCGACGGGATCGTTCGACGAACCCGACGCCCGAACCGAGTTGCATCTAGCCATCGGGAGCAGTCTCGGAGGTTCATTCAAGGTCATACCGGCGTGACGATCTAGCCCGGAAGTCCCGGGATCCAGACGAGGTGTAGCCACGTTCATCCGAGGCGACGACAGAAGAAATCCCGTTCACCGAAGGTATACCTCGAACCTTAACGATTTGATTTACGAAACATACCAAACGGTATCGGAATAATTCGAAAGACCCCTCGTTGGAAACGTCGGGAAGTGTAGAATTATTCTGGAAATTTGGTATCGATCGGAAATCATTTCGGTCGTCAAATAGTCAAAAGACGGCAGACTGCTGTTTTACTCGAATTAATAATTTCGAACCACAGATTTGATTTTGAGAAAAATATCAAACGATGTCGGAATAATTCGAGAGACCTATCGTTGCGAACGTAGGAAGTGTAGAATTATTCTGGAAAGTTTGGTATTGATCAAAAGTCATTCCGGTCTCCAAATAATCGAAAAACGTCTGGTTGCCGCTTTGTTCGATTAATTTGGATCTAAATTATTAATTCAAATAAATTGGAAATAAATTCGAATTTTGATAATTCGAATTAACCGTGATCTCCCGAGGCTTAGGGCAGCATCTCAGACCCTCGGGAGAAGCCGATGGCGTAAGGTTAAATTTAGATATTAAAAATCGAAAATTCGCCACCCTACGCCGCTCGGTACAAACCGCGCTTCCGCTATAGCCACGTTGCGCTGTTCGGGGGGCCGCGTCGATTAATCGGGCCCACCCCAACAGTGGTATCAGAGCCAAGGCTCATGAATGTTTCGACCGAAGGCCTCGAAAGCCGATGTGGCGAACGAACGGTTGACGTAGTTTGGAGACTATCGTCGCTCGTGACGTCGGTTGGACACCCGACGTTAAAATTCTGTGTTGCATGTTTATGTGGGACATTTACGCGGGCTTAAGTTCAACCGGGTTATTTGTTTAAGGGCCGTTTGCCGCCCCCCGGTATGTACATGGATTACGGTTGTTTGGGAAATAATTCCCCCCGTGATGTATTTTATTGCTTTATTAGTTAGGTTAGATAAAATGACGGCCGTTCGACGCTAGGCGAGATTGGAGGATTCGACAACCATCGTAACGATGACTCGACGTTGGAAGATCGAAGACCCCGGTCGTTTTACGACCCATGTAATAGGACCAGTCTAGAAGTAGCCCGCATATTTGTCCATTTAAATTTCTTTCCTAGGGTTAGGAATTTATTTATCGCATTTACGTGCTCGTGCTTAATTTTAATATGCTATGAGTTATAAAAATCTCCCGTACGAATACTAAGTGAGTAAAGGGATTGGATGCCCTGTCTTCTATCAAGCTCGGGCCTAGTTGTTACAAAACCTAAATGCAAGGTTTGGTTTCGGGTATGCCGGCGCCTTGCATTTGCTTTTGTTTCGGCTTGCTCGGGTGCATTTGTGCCGCTCGCCAAGACCACACTGTGCGGTAAAACGTACGGTTCAAGTGTGCGGTTTTGAGCAACGTTGATAGGTCACACTTAACAGTCATACCGCCTTGTTTCGGGTTTGCCGGCGGGGGTCCCTGACTGAGACAAAGATAGTTGAGACATTCGACAAGGTCGGATTCGTGCGGAGCACGACTTCGTGGGCCGCTGCAAACCAATAAACGACAGAGGTTGAGGTTTTGCACCCGTCCACGGGGACATCAACTCCACTATCGAAGTTATCAATGAAACTTCCAAAACATCCGTAGGAGAATGGAGTTTATGAAAAGATAGTGGGAGTCAAACGGAATAAAAAGTCCTTGTTCGCGTTTGATAACCTATACAATCGACTTAATATGCCTTTTATTTTCTGCAGCATTTTCTCTCTTTGTGAAATTATGTCGACCGCTTTAAATGTACTGCTCAAGGAGAATAGGTTGACTGGGCCAAACTATTCTGACTGGCTTCGCAACTTGAGGATTTTCCTCGAGATTGAGAACCTAGTTTATATCCTTGACTCCGAAATGCCGCCAGCCCCAGGGCGCGGGCATCCGAGCAGGCTCGTGCCGCTTATGACAAGCGACTGCGTGACGAGAAGCTCGTAAAGGCTCATGTCCTCGGATCGATGAGTAACGCACTGCAGCGTAGCCATGAAAATATGGCTGATGCTCGGGTGATGGTTCAACATTTGAAAGAGCTTTACGGTGAGACGTCTAGGACAGCTCGCTATGCGACTTCGTCGCAGCTCTTCCGATCGAGGATGTCTGAGGGTGAGAATGTTGGCGAGCATGTTATGAACATGATCACCATGATCGAGAGGTTGGAGACTCTCAATTTTCGATTTGATCGGGAATTACAAAATGACCTCATCTTGCAGTCTCTGCCTCCGTCCTTCAACGCGTTCATTGTGAACTACCATCTGAACGGCATGACGCTATTGCTTCCTGATCTGATGAATCAGTTAGCAACGGCACAAGGTCAGATGAAGAGGGCAAAGCAGACTGCACTTGTCGCCACTTCTTCGAAGCCCCAGAAAGGCAAAAAGAAGAAGGGCAACAAGCTCAAGCCGACAGGGAAGGTTTCCAAGAAGAAACTATCTTCTGGGAAATCAAAACAAACCGGTGTAAAGCCGACGGATAGGTGTCTGCATTGCGGTGCGCTGGGCCACTGGAAGCGTGACTGTCCGAAGCTCAAGGGTGAGCAGGCTGCGTCAGGTATGGAACTTAATGTTTTAGAAACAGTTTGTTCTTCATCTGTATACTCTACTTCCTGGATATTGGATTCGGGGGCTAGTACTCACATTTGTGTTTCCACGCAGGGTCTGGGACCAAGTAGAGCGCTTGGGGAGCGTGAGATCGAGGTCAGAGTGGGAAGCGGGATAGAATCTCGGCAAGCCACGTCGGATCAAGATCTCTTGTATTATCTTCTGGGCATGTGTTGCGTTTGTACGATTGTCTTGTACTCCCGAGGGGATTTAAGAACATCGTCTCCATTCCTGTTTTGAGCAGGAATGGTTATGTATTTATTTTTAATAATAATACATGCCACATTATGTATAGAAATAAAAATGTTGGCAGCGCAACACTAATAAATGGTTTGTACTATGTAAATACCCAGGACGATATATCTGTGAATACTGTCACAATAAACGAAAATCGGGAATAAATGCGAGGTACCTGTGGCATCTTCGATTAGGGCATACTGGAGAACGCAAGATTCACGAGTTAGAGAAAAACGGAATCTTAAAACCGTTGGGATCAGATCCCTATCCGACTTGTGAGTCATGCCTCAAAGGTAAAATGACCCGATCACCCTTCACCGGGACTTTTAATAGAGCCACTGATGTTCTCGGTTTAATTCACACGGACGTTTGCGGGCCATTCAATGTGAAAGCTCGAGGTGACTTCCACTATTTTATTACCTTTACGGATGATCACAGTCGTTACGGACTAGTGTATCTGATGAGGTATAAAGCTGATGCTCTTGAAAGGTTCAAGGAATATAAGGCCTTGGTGGAAAACCAAACTTCGAAGCTCATTAAAGCCATTCGATCGGATCGAGGTGGCGAGTATATGAGTGTCGAGTTTGACCAGTTCTTGAAGGAAAATGGTATAATATCGCAGATGACTCCGCCCGGCACGCCACAGTTGAATGGCGTGGCCGAACGTAGAAACCGAACTTTATTAGATATGGTTCGTTCTATGTTAAGCTATACAGATTTACCAATGTCATTGTGGGGATATGCGCTTTTGACAGCAGCGTATACAATTAACCGGTGTCCCTCAAAGTCTGTTAACGGTATTCCATATGAGATATGGACTGGTCGTTTACCCAGCTTATCACATATTAGGATTTGGGGTTGCCCCCCTATGTGAAAAAGCTGAAAACAGACAAAAATTGGAGTCTAGATCTACAAAAGGACGTTTCATAGGTTACCCCGAAGACTCTATGGGGTACCTATTCTATTTTCACGATGATCAAAGGATCGTTGTTGGCCTACATGCACATTTTCTCGAGGAAGAGTTCATTCGAGATTTTGGCATTGGCCGTGAGGTCACTCTCGAGGAGCAGTCGACCGAAACGCCCACACAGGATTCGGATGGTCCGAGCGAACCAGTCATGCGGCGATCTGAAAGGGTGCCTCGCCAACCACATCGGTATGGCATGTCACATGTCGAACAAGGTTATGTTGCGACTAGGGGACTTCTAAGAGAAGATCCCTCTACTTTCGATCAAGCTATATCCGATGTTGACTCAGCGAGATGGATTGAGGCTATGCGAGCCGAGATGGACTCAATGTACTCCAACAAAGTCTGGACTCTTGTAGACCTACCGAGTGGTTTTAGACCAATCGGTTGTAAATGGATTTACAAGAGGAAGATTGGATCTGACGGACAAGTTGAGACGTACAAGGCCAGGTTGGTTGCCAAGGGCTATAACCAAAAAGAGGGAGTTGACTATGAGGAGACTTTCTCGCCTGTAGCCATGATCAAGTCCATCCGATAATGCTCGCGATAGCTGCGCACTATGATTATGAGATTTGGCAGATGGACGTCAAAACGGCGTTCCTTAATGGATTCCTCAAGGAGGGATCTATATGGAGCAGCCAAAAGGTTTTGAGTCGCATGCAGATGCTCACAAAGTGTGCAAACTGAATCGGTCAATTTACGGACTGAAACAGGCCTCTCGCAGCTGGAATCTACGTTTTGATGAAGCAGTTCGGAACTTTGGATTCATAAAAAACGTAGATGAGCCATGTGTCTACAGAAAGAGCAGTGGGAGTATGGTGTCGTTCCTTGTATTGTACGTGGATGATATCCTTTTGATAGGAAACGACATTGGGATGCTCTCATCGGTGAAAGCATGGCTTTCAACCGAATTCTCCATGAAAGACCTGGGAGAAGCAACGTATATACTAGGTATTCGCTTGTTCAGGGATCGAGCGAACCATACGATCGGCTTATCTCAGCCCTTTACTTAGAGAAATCCTGAAGAAATTCAGAATGGATGACTCTAAGAGAGGGTTCTTACCAATGCGACATGGGATCCATTTATCGAAGTCAATGTCACCTCAAAGTGAGGAAGACAGACGACGGATGAGTGGGATACCGTATGCGTCTGCAGTGGTAGTCTGATGTACGCGATGTTGTGTACACGACCGGACATTGCCTACGCTGTGAGCGTGGTTAGTCGGTTTCAGGCAAACCCAGGGGAAGAACATTGGACAGCTGTTAAGAATATCTTTAAATACCTTAGACGGACTAAAGACTTAACGCTGGTTTATGGAGGAGCGGACTAGAAGTAGTTGGTTATACCGATTCGGACTTCCAGTCGGACGTGGATGACCGAAAATCTACTTCAGGTTTTGTATTCGTGCTCAACGGTGGGGCAGTGTCTTGGAGAAGCTCCAAGCAAAGCACAACTACCGATTCCACGTGCGAGGCAGAATACATAGCAGCCTCAGAGGCAGCTAAAGAAGCTGTTTGGATGAAAAAGTTCTTGGAGGAACTTACTGTGGTACCAGTTGCTGACAGACCGCTTACACTTTGGTGCGATAATAGCGGTGCAGTTGCGCAAGCAAAGGAACCACGATCTCATAGCAAGTCCAAACATATTGAGAGAAAATATCACGTATTACGTGAGTTCGTTGAAAACGGGATGGTCACCGTGCAGAAAATCGCCACCGCAGAAAACGTGGCGGACCCGCTCACGAAGCCCTTGTCCCAAGCAGTATGGAACAGCATCTGGACAAGATGGGGCTACGATACCATTGCGACTGGCATTAGGTGCATCGCATGGCATTCGAGTGCAAGTGGGAGGCTGTTAGGGAGTGTGCCCTCGGAATGCCATACGAGGACTAGGAATAGTATAGGGCGCACGATGATGTATAGGTTGTAAGACAGGTTTTTGTATATACCGTCAAATAATTAATGAATATTTATTTTCATTATAATAAAGGCATTATGATTTATTTATCGAATTTAAAGTCTACTTGGCATCCGGTAGTGCGATAAATAAATAACACCCAAATGTTTGAGTTGGACGTCTGATTCTCGTGGGACGAGAGAGGAGACACCAGACGGTCCTTAATCTCAACATTAAATAAAAAGTCCATAAGTCTAAGGATTCTAGGTGGGTGACTAGATATCCGAATATGACTTATCCATTGACGACCACATAGTATCGGTAGTGTCACCGATTACCTGAGAGGTTGTGGGTCGTGATGGAGATATTGGTGATCGGAGAGATTGTGTATTCGGACATTCGGCTCGTATTCGTCTCAATCACATGGCTAGGATGTTGTCAATGATTGAACGAATGACTATAGCAGCCTCAGACCGATAGGGTCATTGACGGATTTGCTTTCGTGATTTCGGTTTGTCGCTAGTTGGCTAGGCTCGCAAGTGTTCATAAATGAGACACGGGTCAGCAACGAAACGCAAACCGACTTTACGGAGGTGATTGCCGGGCTTTGACTGCTATTGGGATTCACTGCCTATATTCGTATAGGTTAATGTCCTATGAGGTAATCGGAGAGCGACGATTATAAAGCCTTCGGCCGAGCTTGGAAAAACTTGCTTGTATTAGATACGGAGCGGAGTTTAAATAATCGTTCGGTCTCGATTATAACATAGTGTTAGGTTAGTGAGTTGACATTTGCATGGCTCTCACCTAACCGGGACGCAAGTGAAAGGCATAAGAAGTATTTAAATGTATACACTATAGTCGTTCGCCCGAATTTCGATTAGATCAAAATTCGTTCTCAACTGGGATCTGTCCGGTACCGTGGGATTGGCTAGGCGAATACCGGGGCTCGTGGATTCCTCCCATGCCAGTTGAGACGGACCTAGAGAGTCGCGCTTAAAATGGTAATGAACTTGAATGAAAACGGCGGGCTTTTCTGTGGAACCTAACGAATGAGATTCGTTGAGGTAGTGGCAAAGTTGATACGAGGTGTCGACGACTTAGTTAAATTCCAGTGACTGTCACGGAAATAATTAGGACTTAAGATTGTCTTAAGTGCTTAATTAATTAACTAAGTGGGCTCAATTATAATTAAAATAATTAGATTGGATTTAATTATTTTATTATTTAAAATTGAGGGACTAAATTGAGAATTTGGAAACCTCAAGGGCCAAAAGGAAATTATCAAATAAAAATAAAAAAAAAAAAAAATGAAAATTCTACACATCCACGTTGGGATGTGTAGAAAGTATGAGTCATTGGTTTTTTTTTAATTTAATGACACTTGTTATAACAAGTGTCTTAATTATTAAAAAAAAAAAAAAAATTAAATATGCATAAAGCAACGTGAGTTGCTTAGGTAGGAGTGTGACTTGATTTTTTTTCTTAGAGAGAAAGAGAGAAAAAAAGTTAAAAACATTTTCTTAAGCCACGTAGAACCGACGGGATCGTTCGACGAACCCGACGCCCGAACCGAGTTGCATCTAGCCATCGGGAGCAGTCTCGGAGGTTCATTCAAGGTCATACCGGCGTGACGATCTAGCCCGGAAAGTCCCGGGATCCGACGAGGTGTAGCACGTTCATCCGAGGCGACGACAGAAGAAATCCCGTTCACCGAAGGTATACCTCGAACCTTAACGATTTGATTTACGAAACATACCAAACGGTATCGGAATAATTCGAAAGACCCCTCGTTGGAAACGTCGGGAAGTGTAGAATTATTCTGGAAAATTTGGTATCGATCGGAAATCATTTCGGTCGTCAAATAGTCAAAAGACGGCAGACTGCTGTTTTACTTCGAATTAATAATTTCGAACCACAGATTTGATTTTGAGAAAAATATCAAACGATGTCGGAATAATTCGAGAGACCTATCGTTGCGAACGTTAGGAAGTGTAGAATTATTCTGGAAAGTTTGGTATTGATCAAAGTCATTCCGGTCTCCAAATAATCGAAAAACGTCTGGTTGCCGCTTTGTTCGATTAATTTGGATCTAAATTATTAATTCAAATAAATTGGAAATAAATTCGAATTTTGATAATTCGAATTAACCGTGATCTCCCGAGGCTTAGGGCAGCATCTCAGACCCTCGGGAGAAGCCGATGGCGTAAGGTTAAATTTTAGATATTAAAAATCGAAATTCGCCACCCTAACGCCGCTCGGTACAAACCGCGCTTCCGCTATAGCCACGTTGCGCTGTTCGGGGGCCGGCGTCGATTAATCGGGCCCACCCCAACAGTAACTACTTTAAGCTGACCTACTAATAGAATCGCTAACATTACTGACAAATTCTAAACTAAATAAATCGCTTATTATAAAGCGCTGATTACAAAATGGGAATAAGGCGCCAGACTTCAAACTTCAGCTGAGGGCTGTCTTGGCAGACTTGATGACTTGATTCCTTGATTCCAATAGCCCCCGCAAGATGGATTGTACAGATTTCGTACAGCCATCTTGGATAGAGCACGTTGTAAAAGAGGGCCAATCAGAGGCTTTGTGAGAGCATCAACAACCTGGTCCTCTGATCTGACGGGCAAGAGCCGAATTGGCCATCTAGGACGTGTTGGCGGATGAAATGGCAATCGATTTCAATGTGTTTGGATCTCTCGTGGAATTTTGGGGTTTGAGGCGAGCCGTAAGGCGGACTGATTATCACAATAGATGACGGGAACCTGAGAAGAGGCTAAGTGAAGTTCATGTAAGAGCTGGTTTATCCATAGGACTTCAGCTATTACAGCTCCAAGTGCTCGATACTATGCCTCTGTGGATGAGCGTGAGACCATCGGCTGCTTTTTGGCCTTCCATGTGACCAAGGAATCGCCTAGAAAAGTGCAATAGCCTGTAACGATTTGCGTGTGTCTTGACAGGTAGCCCAGTCGACGTCCGAGAAAGCTTTAATCTGCAAGTCAAAGACAGAGCTCATCAGTATATGATCGCACGTGGTGTGTGAATAAAAAGTGCGACAAGTAATAAATAAAACGTATACTAAATTACTATCACCGACGTGCGATAGGCAGTGAACCTATCGTTTGTAGTGCAGTAGAGTGAGTAGACGATTATCGAACACGAGGAATAAATCAAGTCTAGTAATTACCTATCGACTCGATATTTACCTAAATACAATACGCAGATTTTTGATGACTTAACCTAACACTTACCCCTAAATCGACTAGAAATTCAAAGAGTACGTTAAACTGTACGAAGCTTTCAGATAATAAAAAGTGCTCGGGATTCGAATCCCGCTAGGTATTATTGGCTAAGACAATGAACTATCGCTCCTACGTGATTCTGACTAGATCGCAGTAATTTTCCTGCCCGCTCGCGAGTTTGCTGTCGCCCTAAACGCTCGCGGGGATCTAAAATTCCTTAATTACTAACGGCGAGGATCGAGTATTTGCTTTCGCCCTATACTCGAATCCTATCTTCTACGAATGGCCTAATCGTTATTTAGCTGTCGCCCTAAACGATTTTCCAAACAATTACTTTAACACATAGACATATTAAAGCAACGAAATAGTTTCATAGAACGATAAATAGTCAAAACACATAGTCACGATAATTACAAGTCTTAACTACGAAAATATCCTAGCGTTCATCTAATCCAAACACAAAGGGAATTAGCTACGCATAATAGAAGGAAAAACAACTAAGGAAATAGAAATTAAGAGAAAAGAACTCATAATCGTTGAAAGCTCGGGTAGATCTTTGTTCTTCGTTCACGTTTGCGTAGAACTCCGTCTCTTGCGCTCCGGGGCGTGATTCTGCTTTCTTTCGTGCTATTTTTCGTCTCTAGAGGGTTTTAGGATTTGTATCTGGTCGAAGTCCCCTCTTTCTGAGTCGAATTTGGGCTTTTATACTAAATTTCGCACTAGCCACGGCCTGGGACATGGGTCGTCACGGCCGTGACAATCACCGACTCACCGCGAGAAAATCGAAACCATGCGTCACGGTCAAGTGCATAGGGCGTCACGGCCGTGACCTCCTTTAGTTGGACTCTCTGCCACCGGTCACGGGTAAGTGCATGCCCTGTCACGGCCGTGACCATCATAAGTGGCCTTCTCTGCCTCGCGTCACGGCCAGACGCATTAAGCGTCACGGCCGTGACCATCATCAGCGTCCCTCTCTTTCGCTCTCTGTCCCCCGTCACGGCCGTGACGCGTAATGCGTCTGGCCGTGACCGAGGGCAGTTTCTGCCCTTTTCTCGCGCCGTTTTGCTCCGTTTTTCGCTCCTTTTCTCGCCCGAAACTCGTCCTAAGCTCCTTCAACAATAAAACAAGTGTAAATATATCGAATAACGCATAAATTGATCGCTAACGCTTTATTATAACCCAAATAAATACTACGATAAATGTATCGAAATACGTTTATCAAACCTCCCCACACTTAAGCATTTGCTTGTCCTCAAGTAAATTAGGAATTAGATAAGGCATAAATCAGGATAACGGCACGATCGGTTCGCAATTTATCATCAAAGCATAAATCATGGACGTTACACTAATGACTTGCACTTGTCGACCTAAACTTCCTTCGCACTGCTAATCGAGACTCATACTCTCACAAGGATTCGCTCAAGTCGCTCAGTGTATAGGCTAATTTATAGTGAATCACTCAAATTCGTGCGCTAGTCCAACCCTACCATAACTTGCAAGCTAATCGCATATCTACTACTTAAAGTGGCAAGCATAAATCTGAGGGTCTTTTCGGGAGAACATGGATCAAATAGTCATGAAATGGTACGCATATATAGTGAGCATGTAATCTTTAAACCAGGGATGCATAAGCGAAAATTCGAAGAACATAGCATGGTCGAACAGAAAATCACACGTTTCAGCACATGATTCAACATTCTCGCCCCGAACTCCTAGACTTTTCTGCCCGACCCCTGTCACTCAGTTCCCTTTCATTTTCTGCCCTTTCCCTTTAATTACGCTCTAGTGCATTACCCTTATTCCCTCAAAACATCAAGGTTCGGCTTTTGTCGCAAAGAATACATCGTCACAACAGCGAATGCCGTGTACCTAGGATACTTATTACCGCAACCTATATCTTGCCAAAAGGTTTATGGGCATGCTTATGAAAACGGATCAGGTCATTTCAGAAAACGGTCAAATCAGAGGCGAGTCATTTCACGAATAACAGAGAAGAAAACCGACCATACACTGAAACAGTAATTCTCAAGTTCGACTTCTACTCTATTCTAACGAATTCGGGTTCATATAGCTTCTGGAGGCTTGTATCAGTCAGGGGTATTTCATATCATATGAGGTACGCAACGAATAGGCTCAGGCTCAAGGGGCTAACATTGGGTTAGTCATGTGGGAAGTTTTGGCTCTGGACTTAGTTCCTAATGCCCTCATCATTTCTACACTAACATACCGAAAATAGTTTCACAACGCATTAGACAGCAATTCTAGAGAGATATAGACTACACGTCACACAGAAAAAATTGAGCATAAGCTCGTCAGGCTCAAACTCTCACAATGAAATGGGGATGTGCGTACGAAACTCTCAAACAGTGCTATATCTATTCAGGCAAACATGATTCAGTCAGTCATGCATATCCTAATTGCTCACAAAGATTCATAATAATGCAGACTAACTCGAGATAAACGCAAAAAAATCGTGCCTGAATTCAGTAATTCATGCCTTTCTAACGAAATTATAGTTCATAGACACGTCATAAAATTTAAGCTCATAGACACGTCATAAAAATTTTCACGTAATAGACCACGTCATAAAAATTTAAGAATTTTTTTTTTTTTCACGTAAGTTCTCAAACTAGATTCCCCTCCCCACACTTAAAATTGACGTTGTCCTCAACGTTAAAAAAAAATAAAAGGAGGAGAAAAGAGTTTAAAAAGAGCGTGACTCCCCTGACGAATAAAGGACGTGCTCGTGAGGTACTCGTTTTCGTGCGTGACGGTCGTGTTGTTATCCGTTAGGCGTTTGTAAGCTGTTATGCGTTTCCATGCGCTAGCTAGAGAGATCAATAGACATAGAGTAGTCATAGATTAACTTAAACATAGTTATACGCGTTAAGAGGTAGAAATAACGTAAGACACACGCGACTACTACTCGACCAAATGAAATGTCCAAAGAAGTTAAAAGAAAATCCCTAAGGTGCTGATGGTGGCGGTGGCGGCGGCGGCGAGCGTTGCCTCGGGCGAAGGAGGTCTATCGATCGCCTGGACAGCTCGAGCGCCTGGTCCATGTTTCGCAGGGCCTCGTTGTAGCGGGCCAGCTCCTCCCTGTACTGGCGGTGGGCTTTTACCATAGTACCTTCGAATTTTGATGATAGGGGGGGACGAATTGTGAGGTTTAGGCTGTGGATCACCGGATTTGGGAGGGATGAGGCGAGTTTGGGTGGTGATGGCGGGGGGGATTTTTGGTGTTTTAGGATGAAAATCGCGTGAGGGAAGGGAAGAAGAAAGGAGAAGAGGGGAAAAAATAAGGGAAAAAGGGCATTTTTACCCTTAAATCCGCATCATCACGGCCGTGACCCTTAAGGGTCTTGGCCGTGACAGCAGGCAGTAGGCTCCTCTGCCGGTCTCACGGCCGTGACGTACTCGTCACTGGCCGTGACCCATCGACCAATTTTTTATTTATTTATTTATTTATTATATATATATATATATTTTTTCTTTCCGGAGGTGTCACGCCGTGACTGCTTAAGCAGTAGGCCGTGACAAGGGCAGTGAGTGCCTCTGATCTTGGTCACGGCCGTGACTGCTTAAGCAGTTGGCCGTGACATTGGGCAGAAGTCTCGATGAGATTTTACTTTGGGTCACGGCCGTGATGGCTTAAGCCTCTGGCCGTGACATCAGGCAGTGTGCATAGAATGCGCGTTACGGCCGTGACTGCTTAAGCAGTTGGCCGTGACCGCCCCCTATTTTTTTTTTTTAAAGCTAAGACATAAATAAAAATACCTGGGTTGCCTCCCAAGAAGCGCTTACTTTACCGTCTTTAGCCGGACGTCGTTTTTGCTCGCTTACGTTTGGAAGTCCAAGTACATACTTCCCTCTCGGGTAGCGTCTTCCTCGCCTGCGAGATAATGCTTCAACCTATGGCCGTTCACCTTAAAAGTACCCTGCTCCATTCCTGAAATCTCAACAGTACCATAAGGGAAAACACGGGTAACAGTGAACGGTCCTGACCAGCGTGATCTAAGCTTGCCAGGAAAGAGCCTAAGTCGAGAGTTAAAAAGAAGCTTGATCTCCTTCCTGAAACTCTCGCATTTGCCTAATTTTCTTATCATGATAGGCCTTAGAACGTTCCTTGTACATGCGCGTTAATCGTAGGCCGATAAACGCCACTCGTCTAACTCGTTGATTTGGAGTTTTCGCTTTCCGCCCCGGCGTTCCCCAAATCAAGATCCAAGGACTTGATGGCCAATATGCCTTATGCTCTATTTCTACGGGAAGATGACATGCTTTTCCATAGACTAATCTATATGGTGTAGTGCCTATGGGGGTCTTATATGCAGTCCTATATGCCCAAAGTGCATCATTTAACTTATTTGCCCACTCCCTACGGTTCCCCTCTATGGTTTCTCTAGAATACGTTTCAACTCACGGTTCACTACTTCGACTTGACCACTAGCTTGGGGATGATATGGGGTGGATAGGCTATGCTTAACACCGTAACGTTCTAACGTGCGTGAAAACTGGGTGTTACAAAGTGAGTGCCTCTATCACTAATAATGCATTTAGGTGCCCCAAAAAAACGTGAAAACAATGCTCGCAAAAATCTAACGACTACCCTAGCATCATTCGTGGGTAGGCTTGCGCCTCGGCCCACTTAGAAACATAATCGACCGCAACTAGGATGTACTTATTATTGTATGAGCTAGGAAATGGACCCATGAAATCAATACCCCATACATCGAAAATTTCGCAAACTAAGATGAAAATTCTGGGGCATTTCGTCGCGTTTAGAAATATTACCTGCGCGCTGACACTGATCACAAGTGTCAACGTACCTTTGCGCGTCCTTGAGATCGTGGGCCAGTAGAATCCGCTCTCCAACACCTTCTGAGCGGTACGATTTGCTGCATAATGCCCTCCGGTCGGTCCATTGTGGCAATGTGTAAGGATCTGCGTCGATTCCGGGGTAGCCACGCATCGCCGTATTACCTGGTCTGCACATCGCCTGAAAAGATACGGGTCTTCCCAAAAGTAGTACCTCAAATCAGAAAAGAATTTCTTCTTTTGCTGACTCGTGTATTCCTTTGGTAGGACCCTCGCAACAAGGTAGTTAGCGTAATCTGCAAACCAGGGGTGTCGTCACTTACTACGTGTATCGCGTAGAGGTGCTCGTCTGGGAACCGATCGTGTATCGCCCTCTCGTTCTTATTGTATATCTCGGACTCCTCTAGTCGGGAGAGGTGATCTGCCGCTAGGTTCTCCGCACCCTTCTTGTCGCGGATCTCTATATCGAACTCTTGCAGTAGCAGGATCCACCGAATTAGTCTTGGCTTGGCGTCGGGCTTTGCTAACAAGTACTTGAGAGCAGAGTGGTCAGTAAAAACAATAACTTTAGACAGGATTAAATATGACCTGAACTTGTCGAAAGCAAACACGACGGGCAACAGCTCCTTCTCGGTGGTCGTGTAATTGGCCTGGGCTGCGTCTAACGTCTTACTCGCGTAATAGATCGGCCTGAAGTGGTTGTCCTTACGCTGCCCTAGCACGCCCCAACTGCATAGTCACTAGCATCGCACATTAGTTCAAAGGGCAGCCCCCAGTCGGGGGCCACCATAATAGGTGCTGCGATAAGTCTCTCCTTAAGTAAATTGAAAGCATGCAGGCATTCGTCATTGAAATCAAACGGGGCATCTTTCTCTAACAATCTAGACATAGGACGTGCGATTTTAGAAAAGTCTTTGATAAATCTACGATAAAATCCCGCATGTCCTAGAAAACTTCTAATCGACTTCACGTTCGAGGGAACAGGCAATTTTTCTATCGTCTCTAACTTAGCTCGGTCCACTTCGATTCCTTTAGAAGAAATCTTATGACCGGGAACTATACCCTCTCGAACCATGAAATGGCACTTTTCCCAATTAGTGCCAAATTCGTTTCCTCGCATCGTGCGAGCACGAGCTTCAGATTCGATAAACATGCATCAAACGAGGAACCGAAAACAGAGAAGTTCATCCATAAATACCTCCATTACCTCACCTACCAGTTCGTCGAATATGGCCATCATGCATCGCTGGAAGGTGGCTGCGGGCATTGCATAATCCGAATGGCATCCTTCGGTACGCGAACGTTCCGAACGGGCACGTAAACGTCGTCTTCTCCTGGTCCTCGGGTGATATAGGAATCTGTAGATAACCTAACAAACCATCAAGGAACAATAGAATGAGTGACCTGCTAATTTTTCTAACATCTGATCAATAAAAGGTAGGGGAAAATGATCTTTTCTCGTCGCATCATTCAACTTCCTGTAGTCTATACAGACGCGCCATCCGGTCACGGTTCTCGTCGGGATCAGTCGTTCTTGTCGTTGTGACGACCGTCATGCCTGCCTCCCTTCTTTGGACTACTTGGACCGGGCTGACCCATGCGCTGTCTGAGATGGGATAGATCATCCCCGCGTCTAGCAGCTTGATTACTTCCTTCTTGACAACGTCCTTCATGTTGGGATTGAGGCGCCTTTGACGTTGAGGCGACCGGCTTGAAGTCATCCTCCATGAGGATCTGTGTGTGCAGTAGCTGGGATTTATACCCCTTATGTCGGATATCTTCCTTGCCAGGGCCTTCTTGTGCGTCTTCAACACGTCTAAAAGCTGACCCTTCTGCCCATCATCGAGGTTTGAGGAGATTATGACCGGCAGCCCTCCATTACTGTTCAGAAACGCGTACTCGAGGTGGTCGGCAGCGGCTTCAATTCTAGGACCGGCGTTCCTCAACTGAGCTCTTCTCCTTGTCCTCTTCGCTGCTTTCATCGATGGCTACAATAGGCTCGTCGACTTCCTCCCCAACACTCGTCGATTGCAATAAGCGTGTGTATGTCGTGATCGCCGACCTGTGACAGGACCTTGCACGGAAAAGAGGAAATCGTGCTTAAATACGTCTAAGAAATAACATTTATCGTCCTGCTCGCTATTCTTTTTCATTGAGTCGGCCATATCAAAGGTAACCTTTTCCCCATCTACCGTCAAGGTTAACGTCCCACTCCTAACGTCTATCATGGTCTCCCCGTGGCTAAGAAAGGTCTTCCTAAAATTAAGGGAACATTTTCATCTTCTTCCATATCTAAGATAACGAAATCTGCGGGAATCACGAACTTATCGACCTTAACTAGGACATCCTCGATAACACCTCGAGGGTACTTTAACGATCTATCAGCTAATTGGAGGCTCATCCTAGTGGGTCGCGGTTCACCTAGACCTAGACGCTTAAACATAGAATACGGCATGAGATTAATACTAGCGCCTAAGTCAGCTAACGCACGTTCGATTACTAAATCTCCTATAAGACAGGGAATAGTAAAACTCCCTGGATCCTTCAGCTTCTTAGGAATCTTCTGGAGAATCGCCGAACATTCCCCTCGCAGGCAGACGGTGGAGACTGTTCGAGCTTCATTCTGTTCGTCAACAAATCCTTCAAGAACTTGGCGAAGCTAGGCATCTGCGTAATGGCTTCAACAAAAGGTAAGTTAATATGCAATTCCTTACACATGCCCATAAATTTACCAAACTGTGCTTCGTTCTTGTCCTTTTTCAGTCGAGCCGGGTACGGGATCTTCGGCTGGTAAGGCTTCACCGGTGGTCGCTTGATCTCCATCACCTTTTCCTTCTCGGGCTCGACTTTCTCCTTCTCAGCTTCGGCCTTCTCGACATTGTCGCCTCCGATTTCCTCCACATCGGGCTCGTCGTGGCTCTCAAAGCTGGCACTCTCCTTCGCCTTCTTCTTTCGGGCACTTATTGCAATTTCCGTCCATTCCTCAATGTCACCGCCTTGCAGTACTCCTTTGGATTTGGCTCGGTATAGCTTGGGAGCGATCCTTGAGTGCGCCCCGCCAACTGCTTCGCCATCTGGCCCATCTGTTGCTCCAACTTTTTGAGCGAGGCGTCCGTGTTCTGAGCACGCAAATCATTCGCCTCCATGTACTCCTCCATCTTCGTCATTCGCTTTCGTGGGCTGCGGTGGTGCTGCTGAAATTCGTGAGAAGCGTCTTCATCATGTCCTTCATCTCCCTCATGTCGTCGGATCCTCCCGCGGGCGCATTCTGGTACTGTCGTGGTGGCCCGTTTTGGAATCTGGATGGTCTGGGCTGAAAATCCTGGCGGTCCTTGGCCCTGATGATTCTGATTCCCGTACGCCAAGTTAGGATGAGGCCGAGGTTGGAAACTCCGCTGGCCACCTTGGTAGTGCCCATATAGTCGATGTGCTCCAATGACTGCCCAAGTTGGCATTCTGAGGTCTCGTGGGCAGCGCCGCAAATTCCGCATAAGGGCACGTACGGTGTGTGCTGCGTTGGTGTGGTGGTGGCTACAGCGTTCACGGGCTGCGCCTGCCCAGACTTGGGAAGTAATGCGCCAATCACCGTCTGCAACTGGGAGTTCGTCGAGGCAAGTTGCTGCTGAAGCGCCTCGATCTTGGCATTAGTGGCTGTCTCCTGGCTAACTCCAAATACACCGGGTGTCTTCATCCTGGTATTGCCCCTCATGAAGCTGTTCCTCGAATAGTCCTCGATTAAATTCCACGCGTCGGTGGCATTAAGCTTCACGAGTCCTCCTCCTGCGGCTCCGTCTAACATATGAACAGTCTGATCGTTGAGCCCCTCATGGAATCGGTTGATCTGGGCTGCCTTCGACATCCCGTGCTGCGGGCACCTCTTTAATAAGGCCTTATAACGCTCCCACACTCGTACAGGTTCTCTGAGTCCTTCTGGTGAAATAGGGAAATCTCCGTCTTCAGCCGTAGCACCTTCGTCAGTGGGAAGTAATGGTTGATGAAAGCGGCTCGCATCTCCTCCCAGGTGGTGATCGACCTTGGTGGCAACATATCCAACCAGTCCCTTGCTCTGAACTGAGTGAGAATGGGAACAGCATCAACTTGATTGCATCGCTCGGGACCCCATTAATCTTGATGGTGTCTGTCACCGTCAGGAATGCCTTAAGATGTGAGTAAGGGTCGTCGTCGGGATTACCCTCGAACTGGGCCGTCTGAAAAATCATCTGAAGCCAGGAGTGCTTCAGTTCGAAGTTGTTATTCTCTATCGACGGGATGACGATCGCCGATTCAGTACCGCCTAGTGCGGCATTTTTGAGGAGGTTTTGAAGTGATGGCTCCTCCTCCGTAACGTTGTGGACGGGCACTCGATGGTCCGCCATGTCCACTTCTGTAATGGGACTATCTACGGTGGTCTCTGCAAGTGAGTTTGGGTGGATTCCTGCGAACTATCCTCTGAATAGCTAACTAAACGATCGTGAGAGCTAGTGGATGCTCCTTCGGTATCGTACTTCAGTTTCCTTCGTAACTTCCGCTCGAAATCCGGGTCTGCGTCAACAATGGGACCCGATGGATGGCTTCGGGTCATTCACCGCTGAATCGTACCTTCAATATGTGAAAACAAAAATTAGTAAAGGAATAATAAAAGTCGAAAAGATTACGATAGTACTATGACGCAGGAAACAAATAACGCAAATAACACAAATAACGCAAATAGTAATAGCAAATAAAGACGTCAAATAAAAGTGGCTAAATTACCGAACTACGGTGTTCCTAATATCAATCTATTCCCCGGCAACGGCGCCAAAAACTTAATCGACACGTGGTGTGTGAATGAAAAGTGCGACAAGTAACAATAAAACGTATACTAAATTACTATCACCGACGTGTGATAGGCAGTGAACCTATCGTTTGTAGTGCAGTAGAGTGAGTAGACGAGTATCGAACACGAGGAATAAATCAAGTACTAGTAATTACCTATCGACTCGATATTTAGCCTAAATAAAATACGCAGATTTTTGATGACTTAACCTAACACTTACCCCTAAATCGACTAGAAATTCAAAGAGTACGTTAACTGTACGAAGCTTTCAGATAATAAAAAGTGCTCGGGATTCGAATCCCGCTAGGTATTATTGGCTAAGACAATGAACTATCGCTCCTACGTGATTCTGACTAGATCGCAGTAATTTCCTGTCCGCTCGCGAGTTTGCTGTCGCCCTAAACGCTCGCGGGGATCTAAAATTCCTTAATTACTAACGGCGAGGATCGAGTATTTGCTTTCGCCCTATACTCGAATCCTATCTTCTACGAATGGCCTAATCGTTATTTAGCTGTCGCCCTAAACGATTTTCCAAACAATTACTTTAACACATAGACATATTAAAGCAACGAAATAGTTTCATAGAACGATAAATAGTCAAAACACATAGTCACGATAATTACAAGTCTTAACTACGAAATATCCTAGCGTTCATCTAATCCCAAACACAAAGGGAATTAGCTACGCATAATAGAAGGAAAAACAACTAAGGAAATAGAAATTAAGAGAAAAGAACTCATAATCGTTGAAAGCTCGGGTAGATCTTTGTTCTTCGTTCACGTTTGCGTAGAACTCCGTCTCTTGCGCTCCGGGGCGTGATTCTGCGTTCTTTCGTGCTATTTTTCGTCTCTAGAGGGTTTAGGATTTGTATCTGGTCGAAGTCCCCTCTTTCTGAGTCGAATTTGGGCTTTTATACTAAATTTCGCACTGGTCACGGCCTGGGACATGGGTCGTCACGGCCGTGACAATCACCGACTCACCGCGAGAAAATTGAAACCATGCGTCACGGTCAAGTGCATAGGCGTCACGGCCGTGACCTCCTTTAGTTGGACTCTCTGCCACCGGTCACGGGTAAGTGCATGCCCTGTCACGGCCGTGACCATCATAAGTGGCCTTCTCTGCCTCGCGTCACGGCCAGACGCATTAAGCGTCACGGCCGTGACCATCATCAGCGTCCTCTCTTTCGCTCTCTGTCCCCCGTCACGGCCGTGACGCGTAATGCGTCTGGCCGTGACCGAGGGCAGTTTCTGCCCTTTTCGCGCCGTTTTGCTCCGTTTTCGCTCCTTTTCGCCCGAAACTCGTCCTAAGCTCCTTCAACAATAAAACAAGTGTAAATATATCGAATAAACGCATAAATTGATCGCTAACGCTTTATTATAACCCAAATAAATACTACGATAAACGTATCGAAATACGTTTATCAGTATACCTTGACCTAGTGAACCTTTGAGATACATGAGAAGATGGTGAGCGGCCGCGAGATGCCCAGTTCGTGGTGAGGAGATATACTGGCTTAGAGTTTGTGGACCGCAAAAGCAATATCAGGCCGGGTAAAGGTTAGGTACAAAAGGCGGCCAATTAATCTTCGATATCTGAAGGGCTCTTCTAAGAGGTCGCCGTCTTCAGCTGTCAGTTTGCTATTTGGATTAATTGGTATGGAAAGAGGCTTGAAGCCAGATAGCCAGTATCGTCAAGCAGCTAGATTTTATACTGGCGTTGAGAGATATATATGCCTTCGCTGTTGCGTGCGACCTCAATGCCGAGGAAGAATTGAAAGTCACCCGAGTCTTTTACCTTGAAGCGACCGTGTAAGAAATCCTTTTCCTTCTGTATTTCGTCAAGAGAAGGGCCGGCAAGAATTATGTCGTCTACGTAGACCAGAAGGATGAGAGCAGGGTCGGGCCATCGCCTTTGAGGAATAGGGTATGATCAGACTGTAATTGGTGAAACACCGAGCCGAGCACAGCCTCAGTAAATGTCTTATTCCATTGGCGCGAGGACTGTTTTAAACCATAAATAGCCCTTTGTAATTTGCAGACCATTTTACTTCCTTCTTTTCTGGGGTAATTTCTGTAGAATCCCGGTGGAAGATCCATATGTACTTCTTCAGTGAGCTCGCCGTTCAGGAAAGCATTGGCGACATCCATTTGGGTAATGTGCCATTGGAGTTTTGCTGCCAAGGATAAGATAATCTTGATTGTGTTGGGTTTCGCAACCGGGGCGAAAGTATCAATGTAGTCGATGCCCTCTATTTGATCATAGCCCTTGGCGACTAGGCGGGCTTTGTATTTCTCAATCTGGCCAGTGGAGTTGAATTTTAATCTGTACACCCATCGACACCCAATGGAATTCTTCCCGGCTGGTAAAGGGACAGCAGTCCAAGTTTCATTATCTGTAAGGGCAGTGAATTCCTCAGACATGGCCTTCATCCAGTTGTCCGAGCTTGAGGCTTCTGTAAAGCTTCGTGGTTCCTTGGCCAGGGCCGCACTGCATATGAAGGATTTATACTTATCAGAGAAGTGTTGATAGGTAAGAAATTGGGACAGAGGATACAACTCCCTGTTAGTAGTGAGGTGGCTGCAATGATAGTCTTCAAGTAGGAGGGCTGTTTTGTCTGTCTGGATGATTTCCTTTGAACTCCATGGCCTGACTGTGAGTATGAAGAGCCAGGCTGCTGATCTGAGCTTGAAGAGGAAGATATAGGGCCCCCCAGATCTGACTGATGATCATCAGACTCAGGATGATTAGTGAGCACAGGATCCTCTAGAACAGGTGGATGGTGTTCTGGCTCGGGTTGGGCAAGAAAGTCAGTTAGATCCTCAGGTGGATGGTCATCATTACAGGGCCTGGGGCAGACAGAAATGGGAAAGCGATCCTGGGAAAAGGTAGAGGTCTTTTTCTGCTTGAAAGGAAACACAGTTTCCTCAAATGTAACATCCCTGGAATGAAAAATTCTTCGTGTACTTAAGCCCATCACCTTGTATCCCTTTACCCCATTAGGATAACCAAGAAATACAATTCAAGAGCTCTTGGATCAAACTTCTTGCGGCCAACTGCAAGGGTTGAGCTATAGCAAAGGGAACCAAACACTCGAAAGGAATGGTAATCAACAGGTCTTTGATACAATAAATTGAATGGGCTCTTGTTTGCCAAGACAGGGGAAGGTGTTCTGTTAATTAAGAAGGTGGCTGTGAGCACACATTCGGACCAGAACTCAATAGGAATTCCGGACTGGAAGTACAAGGATCTTGCTACATTTAAGAGGTGTTGGTGCTTTCTCTCGACTATTCAATTTTGTTGGGCGTTTGAACGCAAGATTGATGATGTATGATTCCCTTGTCTTTGAACAGAGACTGGAGACTGAATTCCTTGCCATTGTCAGTTCTGACCACTTTACCTTGCAGCAGAATTGAGTATTTACCATGTTCAGGAAATAAGCAATGATGGACTGCACCTCTGACTTGTATCTAAGCATGAAAAGCCATGTAAAGCGTGAGTAATCATCAACAATGGTGAGGAAATAGCTGTGACCTAAGTGTGATGGGACATGAAAGGGTCCCCAAATATCACAATGGATCAAGTCAAATGGAGAGCAAACAGATTTATTGTTGTTTGGAAAGGAAATTTGTTTCTGCTTTGCTATGGAGCAAACCTTACAATATGGATCTGTTACAACATCAAGGTGTTTTCAGAGAGGATTTTAATAAATTCAAGATCTTATTTGAAGGGTCCCTAATCTATCGTGCCAAATGTTTGCAGACAGATTATTCAAATAGACATAATTGGAAATTGGAAAATGAAAAACTGCTTCAGCTTCTATGAAGTATAAGCCCTAATTTTCTTGAAAGAAAGTGGACGACCAAAAGGCGTCAATTCACGCTTCTCTCCAGAACTTTTTTCTTTTTATGCATCTGAGCAGGACATAGTGTGGAGCAACCCGTACCAGCGAGCGAAGCCGGTTCGTCGGAAGGAGGCGGCGGCGCAATGGACTACTACGAAGATTGAAGGCGCAAAAGACGAAGACCAAAACGCATGCGTCGGGGTCCAACACGAATGAGATCCAGCTCTACCTGAGCCACAACTTCCAGACTCCCGAAGACTTCGACGTTTTGGCCTGGTGGAAGTCGAACGCGACTCTTTATCCGACCCTCTCCGCCGTCGCTCGAGACGTTTTAGCCGTGCAAGCGTCTAGCGTCGCCTCCGAGTCCGCATACCTCCGGGCGAATTATCGACGACAGACGCGCGAGCCTTAACCCGACTTCCCTCGCAATGTTAACTTATTGAAGGATTGGTATTTGGCCGAATCGAAGAAACCCGACGGGAGAACGCCATCGACGAGTTCCGTTCTTCCAGTTCGGACGAAGACGAAGAGGCCTCTAACATAGTTTTAATTAATAGTCAAGTCGAATAAATTGTATTTTTTATTTCGAATATTTTTTCCTTTTTGTATTTTGTAACTTGTAAGTTTAAGATTTATTTTTCTTTCTTTTATGTTTTTATTTGTATTTTTTAGGTAGTTTTTTTATTTTTTGTACTTTTCTTATCTTTTTTTTTTGTTTTTTTGGAATAAATTTTGGATATTTTCTAAAGAATTTTTCATAGCAAAAAAAAAAGAACCGGAACCGCCCAAAAGAGGCCCGGGGGTTCTTCGTATGGTTCTGGTCCGGTCCCTGGAAAATGGTTCGGAACCGGAACCGGAACAGTGCCGGAACGGTTGAACCGGAACCGGTAGAACCGGCCCGGAACCGGCCCAAAGCCCAGGTCTACCATTGCCAATCGTTTGTGATGGAGCATCCTGCATCAGAAAACTACTAGCCTCAAAGAAGAATTTGCAGTTTAGTTGTTTGGCCAAGGAGCTTACTGACAATAGATTAATTGGAACTGAGGTTATATAAAGAACTCCAGTCAAGATTATAAATTGATTCAATCTAAAGCTACCTGCCTTGTCAACCTTTATAACTGAATTATCAGGTAGTATTACATTGGATTCTTCAATGGTATGAACATTATAATAAGAGGAGATTATTACCACATACATGCTTGGTTGCCCTGAATCTACCACCACACTTTCATGTCTGCCAATCAGGTAAATCAAAAGATAGACACATACCTGAGGTTTTCTCAGGCTGGCTGCTATGTCCTGATTTGTCTGATGTGAGATTGGTGGCATGTTGATCCAGCAATGCCTTCAAGCTCAGCAACTGAGTAGTGATTAAGCTGATCCTCTGTTGGGCTGACCCTAGATGGCAACTGAGAGTCCTCAAGTGCGCCTTTGCTAGTCAGATGCTCTGTCCCAAACTGGTTTACCCTCGCTGTCTTTGGCTTAGGATTTTGTCTGTAGCCAGGTGGGAAGCCATGGATGTGGTAACAGATTCTATGGTGTGGCCTCTTCTGTTGCAGTGAGTGCGGAAAGGCTTAGCTGATTCTTTTCTTGGATGGAAAATATGTTTCTTGGGGATTTCAAGATTGCTGTTGGTGTCAACATAGCCATATTGCGCATCTGATCATCACTTGTTTGAACAGGGCCTGAGATCATACATCTCTGTTTTTCTTCTTGGATTAGAGACTGAAGACCTTGTTGATGCTTGGTAGAGGATCCATAAGAAGTATCTGCCCTCGGACCTGCGAAAAAGAATCATTTAGCCCCATTGAAAAGGTGAGGACATACTCCTCGTCCTAATTCAAGTATCTTTCATGGCTTTTATCCCCCGCAAGTGCACGGGCAAAGCTGGTTGGTAGTTGGTCAATTCCTCCCATAGGGTCTTCAATCTTGTGAAATATACGCCAATGCTACTCGATCCTTGAGCTAGGTTGATTAGCTCTTTCTTTAATTGAAAGACTCGCGGCTTATTGGACTGACCAAACCTTCTTGAAGGTCGTTCCAGATTTCTTGAGCAGACGAATTGTTTAGTATGCTGGCTGATATCTCTTTGGAAACTGCGTTAAGGATCCAATAAATCACGATATAGTTATGTCTTTTCTAGGCTTTGAGCTTGTTCTGATCGTCGGCAGGTGGTGGCTGAAGATCTCCATTTACAAAGCCATCTTTGTTTCTTCCAATCAAAGCTATCATCATAGCTCTGCTCCATGTTGTGTAATTATCGCCGTTCAGCAGTTCATGGATAAGCTGATGCCCAGAATTATCGCTGGTGTTGATGAAGTAAGGATCATTCATCCGAGTTGATGCTGTGGAATTTGTGTTCTCTGATTCTGCCATTGTAGTGCAGCTCGAGATGGAGTTGAGGGCTTTTGGATCTTGATTTGCGCAGCCTTGAAAGCTTGCTCTGATACCATAACAAACTTGTGAATTGAGAAGAGAATGAATGTAAATAAAGATCGTAATTTTTATTGATTCAACATACTGATGGCTTACAACAATTTACATATTTATAGAGGGAAATTCAAAGTTACCGTTATAACTACTTTCAGCCGACCTACTAATAGAATCGCTAACATTACTGACGAATTCTAAACTAAATAAATCGCTGTTATAAAGCGCTGATTACATCTCCAACGGGTACTTCATTTTGTGTAAAACACAAAAATAGAGTCTCGATTCTACTCCAACGGGACCTATATTTAACACAAATATTGTGTTGATCAGCAGAGAAACTCTACATCTAGAGTACGCACAATTTTTAACACAAATAGAGTTTTAATTTCTATTTTATATTTATTTATAATACATATTTGTTATATTTAAATATTTGATACACTATTATAATACAAATAAAATTAAAAATAATATAATTTTTATTTATATAATAAATTAAATTTAAATAATATGCTAATTTTATCATTCATGTATTTTAAATATTAATAATTAAAATACATTGAATTTTTAATTTTATATAATAAGTATAGTAAGTCATTATGATAGTAAAATATAGGAATTTGATTTTAGTGTAAAATAGAGTTCATGGGTTGGAGAGAAACTAATGTAGAAAATAGAGTTTATGGGTTGGAGTAAAAGCACTGTAGCAACTGTATTATTGTGTAATATTACCTGTATTTTTATGCATTGCATTGAAGATGCTCTAAGGCACCGGACTTCAAACTTCAGTTGAGGGCTGTCTTGGCGACTTGACTTGATTCCTTGATTCCAATGGAAGCTGTAGAGATGAGAAGCTGCAACTAAAGACCGCTATGCAGAAAACAAGGAAGAATTGAGACGTCACCAACCTACAACTTTCTTATTTTCTGGACTGAAGGTTTGAGATGTTTGCCCTAGTCGTCTAGCTGATCTGTTCATGGAGAAAAAGGAATAGTGAGAGGAGGAGAAAGATAAATAATTGAGAAATGAAAATAGAAAGCTTGATGAAATATAAGTAAATCTAAGACGTGTATAATAAATCATGCTACGTGTTTAGTTTCTTGGACAACGTGCAATAAATGGGAAGTTATTTACTGTTCCCAAAGTCTCAAAACCGCTTCACTTGAAAAACTCGATACAAAACAGTATTCGACCAAACTCGGTTAAATAAATATAAGAACGAAAGAAATCAAAAAATAAAAAATAATATATAGAGCACCTTTCGACGGACTAACCCGTCGTACATATTTAAACAAATTCAAATAAAATTAAAAACAAAACATATCGAGGGAGCAGCCATCGAACACTTCTAAATAAATAAAAAAAAAAAATAAAATAAAATTCGACGTTGTTTTCAACGTATTTCCGTGGAAATTGTTATCGACCACATCACGGTCGAGAATACCCGTCAGAAAATAGGGTGACCAAGTTGCCGTGAAGATTTCGGTCGATATATTTTTTCCTTTTTGTAGTGTATTATATTTCCAACCATTTGTTCATACATTAGTTTTAAGAAAATGACAATCAAATTACCCAAATGTGTCCTCTAGAAAAATTCTGTTATGATGCCACTATACAACCTTACCAAGTCGCCGTTTGGGAATAATCCAACGTCTAATCATGACGGAGAAACTTATATATTACACATATATATTATATGCATATATATATATATATATATATAGAGAGAGAGAGAGGAGAATCCAATCAGATTCCCACCCCGCCCGCCGCGGTCTTTTATTTGCCTTATTTTTCAATTCAAAACCCTAGAAAGGAACCAAGAAATGGGTCGTCGTAGGTTGTTCTTTCTTCTTCTTCAACTGACCATCATTGTAATATCCGCAGATATTCTGACAATAGGATCATTAGCTTCTCCGAACACAGTGGTGTACGAATTCGAATGCAACCCAACGAGGTGGACCCGAACGACATTCGAGCCTACCTAGTCGCAGATGCCATGAATGGGCTCGTGGCCAACGCACCTAACGAGCCGGACTACCTTCTCTACATGCAGACGACGGCTAGAGGAACGACTGCTTCGCTCTACTCATTTGGGGGCTGCAATCAATTGCTGGTTCCAGACGACTGCACTGATTGCTTGATTGTAGCCGAGGATTTGATAGCCAATGATTGCACCTTTGGCATAGGTGCTAAGGCCGTGTTGGCCGACTGTACCATAAGATGAGGTTTTCCCCTTTTATTATTAATCAAAACGCACATTCTTCCTCTCAGAATGTTGTGAAATCAAAAGGGTTTCTTTATTTTCCATAGGCCATATGATGTTGGCTTGTTGTTTACTAAGTGACAATTGTGTACTATTTTCTTTCACTTTCTGGATACTATGACGACCTAAATATCAAGCATAGGACAAAGTTTCTCGATCGGTCTCAATATGATATAAGTTGGAATCTATTTGATCCCGCCAAAAAATGGATCTACCGCGCTAAAACGGCCGACAAACTTCTTCCCGCCTTAACTTCGCCGCAGATTCTGCCTAGAGACTCAAAATAGGGTGAGGGTAGGGATCGTTTGCCCTCTTGCCTAGGTCAAGAGTAGGCCTGTAAACGAGCCGAGCTCGACTCATTTTCTGGGCTTGAGCTCGAGCTCGAGCCCTTACAGCTGGCTCGAGCACGAGCTCGTCGAGCTTTTCAGCTCACGGCTCGAGCTCGAGCTCATTACACCTAGATGAGTTCGAACTCGAGCTCGAGCTCACGAAGCTCATCGAGCTCGAGCTTTTAATTAAAAAAAATTAATAAATTAATAAAAATAATATAAATTAAATATAAAAATATAAAAAATTAAAAAAATTAAAAAAATTCGAGGCTTTTAATAGAACTAATTAGAAAATTAGAAAAATATAAATTAATAATAAATATATATTAATATAAAAATATAAAAAATTAAAAAAAAAAAAAGAAAAGCTCGCGAGCCTGTTCGCGAGCTCTCGAGCCACTATCTCCGGCTCAAGCTCGAGCTCGACATAAATGAGCTCATTTATGTCGAGCTCGAGCCGAGCTTTTGCCGAGCCCGGCTCGTCGAGCTCACGAGCCGGCTCAGCTCATCTTTCCCTCTAGTCAGAGGGTGATTTCCGTATTCCAGGCATAGAAAATGATATGTAAAGTGCTCAAAAAAAGTGTGCGAGTGAGTAGTAAAAACGGCAGAGTAATAGTAGGATACGTGAGAAATTGATACCTGTTTTGGGTGAGGTTTGGGATACTTATAGGAGGTTTGCTTTGGGCGTTCCCAAGCGGTTTTACCCACGTCATGTGTTCTTCGGGCCTGGATGGGCCTAGCTCTCTACCTCCCCACGACCGCACATTTTTCGTGTCGCGCCCATCCTTGGCAGTTGTTCCTTGCACGTTCCACTGGCGTTGACATGGGAGATCGTGGCGGTTCCAAACCAGGTGATCAAGTTCCTGAAGTAGACGCTTAGTTCAGGAAATCGGGAATAACACCCGAGGGGGCCGCTTTCTTTTCTCTACAGGGGTGATCCTGCCAGACACTCCGAAAGTAGGTGTCCTCTGGCAACATCCCCGAGGATCGGGGCATTCTCTAGAGCCTTTTGGGTGCCTTCGCGCGGATCCCCTACTGGGTTCGGGGCCTCTTTCTTGAGGTCCGTCTGGTCGGCCCGAGTTTATGCTGAGAGTAGGAATCGCTCCTCGGGTGGAGTGTTTAGTTGAGGTGGGTCGGTTATTTTGCCACGGGGTCGGCAGAACCTGAGGATTAACACTATTAGTATTGGTCGTCTCTGATGAGGTATACCGTGATCTTCGCTAGCTTCGCCATTCAATCGAAGTTAGGGAATTAATATCCTTTTTTCTTTCTTTATATATAGAGGATGAGTTGAATGATAGGTTCCAAGATTAGATATTTATAAATTAAACATCTCCTGATTTGTTACATTGATGGCGAGGCATTCTTAAAGTGAAATATCGATCGAATCTTTTCCAAATGTGATGGATTTTTCGTTTCGCCCGTAAAAAATGCGTAACCTGAAAAGAGATCTAAGATAAAACTATATTACCTTAAATTTGAGATTTTCCCACCAAACACACACACACAAAAAACCAGCATCACCTCACATAACTAACTACCAAAACCATATAGAAAATATATATATATATATATATATATATACACACACTTCACCGTAAGCCAGATATTACATCAAAATCAGAAAGTTTGCTCCTTTACATATTTCAGCCTTATTACACAAATAAAAAAAAAAAAGAAAATGACAACATTTCCCCTAAAATCCACAATCATCGTTTTCGTCGCGCTTCTGTTCTTCCTTTCTCTATCAACAAAACCCTCTCAAGCCACCATCACCAAATTCTTCGTCGAGGGAGAAGTCTATTGCGAGATATGTCGCGCTGATTTCATCAATAAGTTCAGCGTACCTATGTCCGGTATACACACACAGTATATTAGGGTGTTCAGCAAAAATCAAATTGGTGATAGGTCAAAATTGCCTCTTAATATAGATCATACAAATAATAATCTTAAGTGTGTGTGTGTGTGTGTGTGTGTGTGTGAAGGTGCAACTGTGAATCTTCAATGCAAGGGCGAGGGAGAAGGGAACGTGACGTACAGCTTAGAAGGAGTTACAGACAACAATGGCGTATACCATCTGAGGGTCGAAGGAGATCACGAGGACGAAGAATGTGCTGTGACTTTGGTGAAGAGTAGCAAAGACGACTGCGATGAGATCCCAGACGAGGGTTGGGCTACGCAGAGCTCAAAGGTTGTCCTTACGAAGAACAGCGGTTTGCATGGAAACGTACGAAAGGCCAATCCGCTCGCCTTCACAGCCAAGATCGCCGCCCCGTCGTGCGCTCCGTTCTTGAAGGAGATTGAGGACTCCAAGAAAGATGATGATTGATATCAAGATCGAAAATTGTTTTGCTGTTATATGAATTGATTTTCTATTGCTTTTCTTGCTTGCTTAAGCATAGTACGCATTTGCATGCGCTCTAATAATATTGTTTTTCGTGTCTGATCGTACGTATACGGTATGTTTTGAATATTGTTGGGGAGTTGCGATCAGTCCCAGATTTTTGTAAGACGAATAAATGGAAATCAAACGAACAGTGGAATTCTACGTGGTTCGGATTCAAAACAAATCCTACATCCACAGGAGATAATACCTTCACTTTATTGATCGCACATTTACATGGCTTTTAGCTAATCTCTAACGCTCAATATTACATAGAATACAAAACTATCTTCTACAATCAATATATCCAAGAGAATATTGTATTTATGAGGCCTCGTCTATCTCAAATGGTTCTCTTGTACTTTTATTGTATTTATAGTACAATTCACTATACTTCAGTTTTAGTAATTGCTTATGCGTCGTGGAGTTATGCTTTCAAAACTCATGACTATCAACCGATCAAGATATTTACGACCCACAAATGAAAACGCATAGACGAATCGAAAGACAAGAGATTTAACGTGGTTCGTCTCGAATTCCTCACGGATTCGAGATTACATCCACGGAGAATGCATTCATTGATATTTCGAATGTTAACAAATCACACGGTCCTAATTTTTCTCTTCTGATTACAAGATTAAGAACAACCCATTTACACACTCGTCGACACAAACTTAATTAATGTTCTTGTCGAGTTAATTGAAGTCCGGTATAAAGCATATTAAACACATATTTAGGGTTTCCGCCTTTATGTGTGAAGTAGTTTGCCTTTTTGAGAAAATCGCAATAAATACAATCAACTCGGCCGTTAACTTTCGTCAAGACTAATAATGTGCAGAGAGAGAAACCTTAAAGTCTTCCGTAATAATCGTATAATTTCTCTTTATTATGACATGATGTAATAATAAAAGTTAAAACACAAAAGATAATTAAATGTGACTCGCTTTGGTTAATAAATCATTTGCCTTGAGACATGAAAAGCTGTTTTTAGTAATAGCATTTACTTCTATTCTTCCATATCTTGAAATCATAATAAAGTTTGAATTCAGTATACATTATTACATAATGAAACCCACCAACGTCGTGGTGTGGGTGGGCGAAATATACAGAACTGGAAATGATTTCTGAAACAGCAATATAATATGTTGCAATAGATCTTATCTGCAATCAAGAAACGACGACGATCACAACAAAAAGGACGACTTTTCTTGCATTATTTATTAACTACACAAACATATCAAGTAATTAATAATAAGCAAATAATTACTTAATATCCAGCAATGGGATCTCAGAGATGCTCTCCAAACGTGGCCTCCACACACCCACGCGCCGCCGCCTCCTCGTATCCTTATTCGATGAAGCTTTGTTCTCCGACAAGATTTCAATCAAATAACGATCGCAAACTGCCATATTATCTCCCATACATCTGTTCATGTCGTAACTCGTCGATCGCCGGCGACCCTTCTCCGGCGGGTAGTTATTACGTTCCTTCTTCGCCATATTATTATCCTTCTTCTTCTTCTTCTTTTCTGAAGTATGAGTTTTAGCCCTCCTCGAACTCTTTTCATCACTTGGTGGGATGAGGAAGTAAATCCTTCCCCTTTTGAGCTCAGTTTGGGGATCTACGGTCACGATCTTAGGATTAGAGCTGCTGCTGAAGTCGTCGGACGGCGAGGATGATGAGGGTTTCTTAAGGACGTGTTTGGGGTGGAGTTTGATGATCTCCGACGCCTTTACTGTTCCGCTGATTTCTTCCACGTGGCCGTCGGCGTGTACAATTCTGACAACGTCGAATGCTCCACACGGTAATATGCACGATATGAAGCATCTTATGGCGCTTTTCATCGCTACTATGAAGATCGAATATAATATATATTATTTATATATTTGTATGTGTGTGTTTTCTTGCTGTATTCTCTAGAGAGAGAGAGAGATGAGTTGTGTGATCATATACGATATACGTCGGCAACTATCATCATATATTAATATTGTTGCAACTGATGTCCTGTTTAATGGTAATGTGATTAAATATTATTTTAATATTCCCATATTCATAAATAATAGAAAATAGTACGAACAAATGCTGCACCTCACTTTTGGAATTTACCTTTTGGATCGAAGAGAGGCTTGGGGCTTCGGTGTGAGAGGTTGGAGACTATGGTCACACTTTTGTACATTCTTGATTTTCCCCCCCTAATAATTAAAGTGGGGGGTATATAAATGTGTATTATATTCTTTAGGTGTCTATTTTTTTTTCCTATATGTTTTTGAAGCTTCAATGAAGATCATTCCTAAACAAGATCATGTGGAGTATGATGGCTTTTTCATTGGAAAGTGAGTGGTGATATATTTGTTTTTTTCCTTCTCATGGTGGATATAACTTGTTGCTTTGACTTATGTGAAGATTGCTTGTCCTACATATACTATTTAAACAGAAAAGGTGACAATATCTAATCCATTTGTGATTAGTTACGGCCATGATCAAATTAAAGACTTACAGGCGGCGACTTCTTAGACTCTGCGATCATGCTTATTAGGACTTGAGATTATTGGGAAGATTCTGTTAAACAATTTCATTGTGTCTCATGAAATAATATTATACTCTATATTAAATATTTTAATATGATGGTTATTAAATATTAATTAATAGGGTATAAGGTTTTAATATCTTTATCTCTCTACCTCTTTGTTAAAAGGTATGCCCTTTGGAAAAAGACACCTTATTGAAAGGACATAACTCTTATTCCAAGTGTCTATTCATTAACTATATAAAGGGGTCTGTATCTTTGTAATAAATCCATCTAATACTAACATAAGAGAAGGATAGCAGAGATAATAATATAGTTCCATCACTCGTCGAAGATATCAAGATTAAAGCATATGGATTCAGGTTAGTTCTTATTTGGTTTGCTTGATTAAATCAAATCTGTATTATGGTATTCTGGGGTTTCTAAACATTAAATAATCGTTTGGAAATTGAAAGTCTAACATATTCATATGATTTAATCTCATCCTCTATCAAATACCTTAGGTGAACTTATGCTAACCAATTATATGGCTGACGAAGAACTCGAGATACTTTTAAAAAATTACAAACACATATTGGTTGGTTGAACAAATAGGAGAAAGCGAAGTTGATTAAGACGTCCAAGCATTAAATAACTAAAGAAAATGTGAGGCCCATACCATTTTAATGGTTGTGATGTAGATAGATAGATAGATGCAAGAGAAGAAAGGACATGTGAGGATAGGTAAGACATGGTCCATGCATCAAATTAGAGGGGTCCTCAATTATTATTGATTCTATGTCGAATAGGAAAATTAATAGAACAAACTTTAATGGCCTTCAAGATAACATTATTTACTTTGTAATTTCAAAAGGCATATAATGGTATTGTAATCGAATATCGAAGTAGCCATTATGGGCTTTGGCCACTTAGCCCGAATACTGATCACTTAGCCATTATGGGCTTTTGGCCCACTTAGCCCGAATACTGATCACTTAATTTGAAGTAAATCTCTAATATACATTAGTATATTTAGCACATCCTATTTTGTACAAATATATAAGTCATTTTATAATGTTATATTAATTAAGTTATTTAAAAAATAAATTTTAAATCAAATGTTTAAATTGTAGTAAATCAACTATGAATGGTATAATTGTAAAAAATTAACTATTTTACAGACAAATAGCAGTTTATACTCACTCTCACCATTAATTAATAGAATAGATTATTAATTATTACTAGTATTCCCTTGTGCTGTACACAGTAATGCATGTGCGTTATTATTTGAAATATTTAATAGAATTTCAATTTTAATTATCTATATTTTATTATTAAGGAAATGTAGGTCTCCTCATATGCTGTCACACGTCCCATAATAATTATTTATAATAGATTAAAACATAATAAAAATATGAAAAACTATCCACTACGATATTATCCACCATAAATAGTTATTTGTTAATATAAAGTGATTATTGATAGTTAACCCGTGCAATGCACGGGTAATAAAAGAAAATTTTTGATTTATTATGAAATTGATGTAAAATAGTACTTCATTTAAGAAAAATGATAAAAATGAAATATAAATTACATACTAAATCAGAGTTTAGAACAAAAGATAATGGGTGGTTTTATTCCAATTTTATTAATATTTTTAAAAAAAAAGACGATTTTGACAGGAAGTGACAATTTACAGTCCATTCCTAATATAATAAGAATAGATAATAATAATAATAATATTGTATAAATCATATAAACTGTAGATACGAAATACGTAAGAATGCAATGGCGATGAATAAACCAATGCCCTCACCACCTTTGTGTTTCCCACTCCCACCGCAAATCTGTCTTTCACTGCATGAACATACACAAAAAATAAATCATCAGCTAATAGCTAAGAAGAAGCAAGAAAATCGCACTTAAGACAAACGTACAAAGACAAATCCTTTCCAAAGGTTTTCTTTTCTTTCCTTTTGGAATCAAATAAGAGGACGGAGAAAACCACGGCGTCCTAAACTCCTATAAATGCACTGCAAAAACTGATTAGATCATTACACAGCCAAGAACGAAAAGCAAAAAAGAGGGAAAGATAGAAATCAAAGATGGGTCGTTACCTAAACAACAACACAGCTCTCATAATTACCTTAATAGCAGTTATTGCAGCAAACATGTTAGTACTCTCACCCATGAAAGCTGCTGATACAGAAGTAAACCTTGGAGGACTGCGGCCCAGAAAAGTGGGAAGAAGGAAGTTCTTACGGGCCCGCCGTAGTAACTCTTCTCGGAGATTTGACCGACTACGTTCCAACTATACTGAGCCAAACTACGTTGGAACGTTGACCAAAGCGGTGGAGGGTTCGTCCGAGGTTGTCTACGGAAGAGGTAGCTGCAATTCTGGGGTGGAGTCGAGGGACGACTGCTACTTTTGCTTAGAGGTCGTCGAGGATCTCCTCAAGTTGACCTGCGAAAGATCCATAGGCTGCGCATATCGAACTCGTAGACTGTGGAATGAGGTATGCGATGAACAGTTTTGGTAATAACAAGATTGAAAAGTACATGATTGAGCCAAGGACGACGAGAACGCCGAGCTTGCTTGTTTGATTTTGCGTACGTTATATGTGTGTTTTTGTGTGTGTGTGTGTGTCTTTGAATGTACGTGTATGGATGAATTAAAACAGACTATAAAGAATCGTTGGATCTTTTGGAATACCTCTATTATCTTTTGGCTCTTTCTTACACAGTAGCGTCCTTTGAGCATTTTGATTCCACAGACGATTTTACGAGGTTGTACGTAGTCATACAAAGAGTATGTATGGTCACCAACTGAAGTACTAAACCAAATCAAAAGCGCGGACCAACTTCTTTATATGGTGCTAAAAGCACTCAAAATATTATATAATGGTTATTCTTTACATAGAGAGCGGACCCTATGAGAGAGATCTCATGCAGTTTATGCCAACCCTGGAACTTAGCATCACAAAGATTTCTTTTTAAATATAGGCTCAAGAAACCCAGAAAGTGCTTATTCATCCCATTCGTGATTCCATCAACTACCAACATGGACGATGTTCAAGAGCCAAAGTTAACATCTTTAGGTAAATACAATTACCCACACTACATTTAAGAATCATCCAACTGATTGATTCAGCCGTATGTAAAGTAAACTCGCTTTAGTACCTGATGATCAATTTCGCAGTTAAAGATTCTGAGGACGGTGGAGCGTCTACGCCAAGTATCTACGAGCCCAAGAGAAGGAAGCAATGGCCTCGAATTATCATCTACACGGTCTTCGTTCTCCTGGGCAGTCTGGTGCCACTCTTCTCGCTAGACTTTATTACAACAAAGGTGGAAAATCTGCACTTTTGACAGCTCTTTTGGAAACCATAGGATTCCCAGTTCTCATTCCTCTCGCCATTTACTTCACTCCGAAAAACTATCGTGTGATAAGCTGTGAACCAACAGATCAGAAGGATCAGCCCTGTATGCTAACCGTGGCGTCGGCGTGCCTAGTCATTGGTCTACTTCGAGCAGCTTCGAATGTTCTATATGCAATTGGGCTTCGTAGTCTTCCCATCTCCACGTTCTCTCTCATAAGCACCACTGAGTTGCTGTTCAACGCCTTCTTCTCTTTCTTCCTCAACGCCCAAAAGATCACGCCTCCTATACTGAACTCCCTCTTTCTCCTAACCATCTCCTCAACCCTCCTAGTGCTCGACGCCAACGAAAGCGAACAACAGTCTTCTGCGAGCAGCTGCAAAAGAAGAGAATTTTTAGTAGGGTTCTCTAGCACTCTTGCGGCGTCAGCCTTGTACTCGTTAACACTCTCGATGACTCAGCTCTCGCTCGATCGTAAAGTGCTAAAAACGAAGGTAACACTCTCAATCGGGGTTCATGTCATGATTTACCAGTCACTAGTGGAGACTTGTGTCGTGGGACTAGCACTGTTTGCCGTGGGGAGAGGCGTGCTGTAAGAGACGAGATGGCTAGTTTTCAACTGGGGAGTGCAGGTTACATGGTCGTCTTGGTGCTTATAGCAGTGGCTTGGCAGGTGTTTTCCCTCGGAGCTGTTGGGCTGATATCTGAAGTGTCTTCTTTGTTTTGCAATGCCGTTAGCACCGTAGGATCACCGGTGATGCTGATTATTGGATCTGTGTTCTTCCACGAGCGGATGAATCGGCTGAAGTTGCTTTCGATTCTCTTGGCAGCTGGAGGACTTGGTTCTTACGTCTACCATCAGTATGTTGAAGAGGGTGAGGATATCGCCGAAGTGGTGGAAATTGAGAAATGAACTTGTCAGACAGTAGGTGCTATTGCTTCTCTTCTTTGTCAGGAGAGTATGGTTTCCTAACTTAAGGCATGCATAGGTGATAGATGTGTATATAATCAATAGGTCATTCCACAAAAACAGTTGGAATATTATCGCCTCACTAACCAGTTTGGAGACAATGCCTTTCAGGTCCCAAAAGCTCTGTCTGCGTGTTTTCTTCTCCTTCCACCTATACCCATTCTTCACAGCAAAAGTAATGCGATGGCTGCATCAAAACAGAAACACCTATGTTATTTACATTTCTGATGACAGTCCATTATGGCTGGCAATTGAAACAAATAAAAAGGGACTTCGAATGCTAGACGACCTATGATGATGTAGTAACAGTCTGTATTGTTCGTACTAGAACAAAACCATGGAAGCTCATGCTTCGCATGCCTCTTTCATCAGAAATTGATCTGCTTCCTTGGTCATCGACCTCAGCTCCCTGGATTCGCATTATATACAGTTCTGATCGTCAAATCTGTTACAAAAGGATATTAAAGCTAATTAATCGATCCAATCGAAACGACATTCAATGTATCAATGAAAATAAAAGAAACATTGAAGCGTACCGTCCATTGCGGCATAATCTTCTCCGGCGAGGGAGGACTTAATATGAACAAGCTCAAGCGAAGCTCTCAACTAATCTAAGAGAGTACCGAGTACAGTGTCTTCAGTCTGCGTCGGTTTATACCACGGAGAAATAACTGTGGGCCCCGCGCCAGCTCAAAATGGGCTTACTCATTAATGGGCCGCGTCCAATACAGATACGCGAAATGGGCTTATGACATTTTTGACGTGGTCGATTCAAAACCCTAATCACATATATCGCCTCCTCCAACACTGAGCACAGCATAACATCGGCAGCTAGAGCTAAGCAGAAGACGCGAAAATCTTTGAAGATCTCAAGGTATGCATTTCGATTTTGATCAGAAAAATAAGTGTAAGGTAGCTGCAGCACGATTCGTTTCTTGTATCCGTTTAATCTTTTGGGAACAATTGTTTTCTCTCCTTTGCAGAAGTCGTCGAAAATGGCCGTTCCTCTTCTCAGTAAGAAAATCATCAAGAAGAGGGTCAAAAAGTTCAAGAGGACTCAGAGCGATCGCTTCGTTTCTGTCAAGGTATCATTCATCCTTTTCTGTATCACTGTTAGCTCTGATCTGATGTTGACATCGCCAAAATCCTTCTTGCTTTCCCGATCTGTTATATGCTCGTGTGTTTGGCCTTGGATAAGAGGTCTTCGCTGTCTCTGTTTGGTTTAGTCTTCGTAACATGAGCAAACCTCTGGCCTTTGGACACAAATCACTGTAACGACTAATTGCAAATATTCCGTACATTATCCTCAGCCAAACTGGCGCAGACCGAAGGGTATCGACTCTCGGGTCAGAAGAAAGTTCAAGGGATCTGTTTTGATGCCAAACATCGGCTATGGGTCTGACAAGAAAACTCGCCACTATCTACCCAACGGTTTCAAGAAGTTCCTCGTGCACAATGTGAAGGAGCTTGAGCTTCTTATGATGCACAATAGGTAATGGATTCATCCATCAGAATCGTTCAACAAATAGCCTTTCCTTCTTTGAATTCGTATTTCTTATCACTGTATTGCCTTGTTTTTCGATTAGGACATACTGTGCTGAGATCGCCCACAATGTCTCCACGAAGAAGAGGAAGGAATCGTGGAGCGTGCTGCTCAGCTCGACGTCGTCGTCACTAACAAGCTTGCAAGGCTTCGCAGCCAAGAGGATGAATAAGCTATCTCTTTGAAACTTTCCCTATAATTTCCGTGTTTGTTTCTGTAATGCAGTCGTTCAGACGCATAAACCTTGTTTCTTTACGGAGTTTTGAGACTTTGCTATATGCCCTTATCTGTTTATCGGATTCAGTTGTTTCTCATTTGAGCTTCTTCGAATCTGAGCTACTTTAATTGATGGAAAACAGTGGGAACCTCGTCGAATTTCCCTTCAATTCGAAGGATCTTTGACTTGTAACCTTAGGATCCCATTTACAACCCAAATCGAATTAAATTGTTTACGCCACTTGCGCTACCCAACTCAATCCGGGCTGTCTTAAAGTCCCAACCTTTCTCATGTTCGTTCTGATTCTCGCAGCGTTGCCCCATTTACCATAAGATGCGTATATATTTGCCAGCAACACATAAGCCGCCCGACACTGAGGATCAATGTTCAAGATTTCCTCAGAAGCACGCTCGGCTACTTCGATATCACTCTCCACCCTACATCCACTGAGCAGCGTAAGCCATATCGAAAGGTTCCTTCACGGGCATTTTCATCACCAAGTCATTTGCTTCCTTACTTTCCCACTCCTACACAAGATATCAACCACGCAAGCATAGTGCTCTTGATTCAATCTCAAGGAGGACGAGCGCAATAGGTGTTCGAAAAAAAGCCTTCCCTTTCGAAGCATGCCCGCGTGGCTGCACGAGCTTAGCAGGCCCACGAATGTGATTTCGTCGGGATTCAATCCCTCCTTCACCATTTGGGTGAAGAATGATAAAGCCCATTCGCCGAATCCATGCTGGGCGCAGCCAACGATGATTGAGTTCCAGAAACGACGTTCTTTTCACCGATTTCGCCGAACGCCTTCGCCCCTTCGTGTAATTTCCCGCACTTTGCGTACATCACGACGAGGGAATTGCCCACGAAGGGATCTTTCCCCAAGCCCAGCTTCGCTGCAGCGCTGTGCACGCTTCGGCCCAATTCGATGTCCTCCATTTCGCAGATCGAATTCAGTAAACTGGCGAATGTCGACTGGTTTGGGACGATACCTAATCTGTTCATGTCGACGAAAACTCTCAGTGCATCTTCGTGGTTTGAATTATTGCTATGGCCTGTCAATAGAGACGTCCAAACGACGACGTTTAGATGCAGATTCTCCTCGAATGCCGTTTGGCTTCGGTCCATCGAATTGCAGTTTGCGTAAAAGGCGATCAACGAGGCTGTGATGAATGGATCAGAAGCGCAGCCGAGCTTCGTAATATGGGCATGAACTTGACAGCCTAGGAACAGTTCCCTTACATTAGCACAAGCAGTTACTACACAGCAGAATGTGCTAGAAGTGGGCTTTACTCCCAAGCCCACCATTTTCTTGAATGCAGACAAAGCTTGGTCGCTCCTATTGTGCTGATCGAGCCCTTGAATCATCGTCGTCCATGAAATCACATTCTTAGCGGGCATCGCATGGAAGAATTCGATAGCATCTTCCAATCGATTATTCACAAAACACCCGTGAATCATCGAGTTCCACGCAGGTATGTCCCTCGCCGGCATAGCCCAAAACAATTTTTTTGCATCTTCGATCTTCTTGCTCTTCAGCAAAGCGTCCATCACTGTAGTCCACGAGACGACGTTCCTTTGGGGCATTTCGTCGAACAGCTTCAGGCCCATCTCGGTATCTCCGCAGAGGATGCATCCCTTGATCATCAAGTTCCACAGTACCGTGTCTTTAAGGGGCATTTCGTCGAACAGATGCAATGCTTCGTCCAACCTGAAGTTGTCGACGTAGCCAGAGATCATCTTCGTGGATAGAATAACGTCGGGGGATGGGACTTCATCGTAGTGGCGCCGAGCTTCATCGATTCTTTGGCTCTTCAGCAAACTGAGCAGCGTCTGAGTTCGTGAAGGTGGATTAAACTTCCTTGTATGGGTTTCGATCGACGGCTTTGAAAGGTTTAGTGGCTCGGTCAAAGTTGAATATCTAAGCTTCGCGCGCAGCCTCAGCATTTCTCTGCTGCAGCGCAGCGTACCAAAATCGCTCATACGTATACGTAAAAATCGCTCGTACAGTTATCAAGCAGACTTTTTCCGTAATAACATGCACGTATGGAGGAACGAACTAATACAAAATAAATAAGAATATTTTGTCGCCCATAATTTTATTCATATACAATTGGGCAGCAATCCCATTATCATTTACAGCGTGTTCACTTCCACAGTTGGCCCTAAAGAACCATGGGAGAAGAAACGCCACCGCCAAGCACGACGGTCAGTAGACGGCGCAGATTTCTGTTCAAGTACCTCGTACTACAACTACAATTATTACAGTCGTCGATGGTCCATCGCTCACACTCTTTCAATGAACCGCTCGTCAACGATCCCTTTGATGTTCTTCGCCTTCTCCCCACATATTTCACACAACCTGCGAACGAAGAAAGAAGATGAATCAAACCCTAACATACCAACAGCTATATAATAATGAGTTCTTGTGCTCAGTATTAATTATCATCACCTGTTCCATTTGAATCTTCTGAACCAAGCCTCGGCGCAGTACGTATGAGCAAGCCTGAATCGCCATTACAGCCGCAGCCGAGCTCCTCAACTCCCATGGCAGCGTCGTAATAACCGATCTCCTTTCCGCTCAGTGGCATAACCCTACACAGGCTTCTGTTCTCCAGCACGTCACACTACTGCGACGTGAGATGACGCGCCGCGCGCTAATGGTCTTCTCCTCGCCGTCTAAAGGGCATGGTCGTCGCCGGCGACGGCGACCCTTTTGATTTTCAACTGAACTTTGTTGTTGAGACAGCATCGTCCATCAGTTGTCTTCTGTCTGTGTATGGGCTTTGCTTTGAAAGATTTGGTGCAAAAAAGAGAGATAGGTTTTGAAATGTTTTTTAGGACGACAATGATGAAAGGGGAGGTATTTGTTGAGCTTTGGTTATTAATATAACGTTGGGGTGGGGGTGGGCATGCTATTTTTGACAGTTGACTTCAACGCCCAAGAACAAATACCGGTAAGAAAACGCAGCTTCTTGGCAGGAAAATACAGCCTACCGTGAATTTAAGTTCCTGGTAATTGACTAATATTTATAGTCATACCATGCTGCTTGGTGCAAAGGATATGATTATACACATATATATAGATTGTGTGATAGATGATTATTTGGTCTCAACACTCAACGGTACGACGTTATCCTTGTTTCTGACTTTATGGAACGAAGCTTCGGTCTCAGCATGCCATTTTTGACTTTACTGAGATACGATGATAATATCCTGGTAGTCATTTATTTTAACCAACCAATATATAAAATATGCTTCTCTTTTCCAAGTAAATCCAATCATGTAACATCTCTTCGATTTTTTTTCTTACAATAAACAAAAAAAACTCATCTACGTGGCAGGCATATACATCCATCACAGACAAACAACGTTGATTGAGTACTCGTAACTCTCTGTATGTTAATTCAGCAGATTCATCACAAACATAACAATAAAAAAGATCTAAAAAACTTCAAACAGTCTCACAACAATTCGATACCAAACATCAAATAAAAATCGCCGCGCAAACAGAAGAAAGAAACAGAGACGTTCTTACTACATGAAGAGGTTTGGCCTCGAAGCCTTGTAGGTAGTCTTGAGCTTCCTAGTTGGGGCCTAACCTTCCTATAAACCAAAGGAAACTTGATCTTGGAATCATGGAACTGCTTGGTGCTCTCCCTCTTGCATAGCTTGGCTGGAACGTTGCCGTCTTGATGATCTGAATGCAGTGGTGGCGAACCCTATGGCGAGGCCATCTCAGTGTACATCTGCTCGACGGCGCCGTTCAGTGTGGTGTCGCGGTACTCCTTGTACATGTTGTGGTACCCAGTCCTGCTTTGGTATCTCAGCCATATGCCGTAGTTCTTGATTGTCGTAGGGTTCTTCTCGAATATCTGTTTTTCGTTTTGAAGAAAAGGGATTTTGAGGGATCAGAAACCGAAAGACCGCTGAGAAGAGCGAACGGATAATAGGTTGCTAAGAAAGTGACATATTGGGGATGAATTTCATGTGGTGAATGAAAACAGACTGCAAAAACGGTTTAATTTATGCAAGCATTTCCATCGATCGAACAATCTTTTCTTGACTATGTAAGATAAGTACACAATTGCATGGAAGATATGGAATAATGCAGCTAAGAAACCCTATAGTGATGAGCTACAATCTTGAAACAGAGACCCGGAGCGAAATTAGGCATAACACTCCAAAGTTAAGGCTTTTAATAAACGATTTAGACGGATACACACCTCATTGATGGCAAGGACCTGACCATTGCTTTTCTTGACTTTCTTCAGCTTCCTCAGAAAGTACCTGCGCACGAATAAACAAGCAAGAAATTTCAGCTCATTCGACCGAAATCGCAAACAACAAAGTTAAGCGCCAGAAACAAAAGGCCTTCGAATACTACCAGAACTGGATTTGGCTCGGACCTCGTTGGTTGCCCAGAGCTTCATCCGATAGATCTTCGGATGTTCATCAGCCTCGTCGGCAAAGCTCTCCCCACAACTTGGTACTGATGAAACTGCAGAAACACAAACAGCATTAAAAAAAAAAAAACTTTTATCAACATATAAGTTGAATACATACAACATTATCAAAAAGTAAAATATCCGAGTGATCCGTGTAAGCAGCGGCTTACCCTGTACGTCACCATTTCTGCACACGACGGCTCTTCACCCTATCAGCCTCCGCTCAGCTAGCTTCTGATTAGGGTTTCGCGGGAGATGTATAAAGTGAAAGGTCTTTGAGGCCCATCGTATTTAATTGGGCCTATAACGGACTTTCGCTTTTGAGCTTGAGGTTATGTGAGTGTAATCATCATTTTACCCTCATTTTTTAAGTTATTCCAATTATATCCTTAAAATCAATTTTTCTCGAAAAATAAATACGCAACTAAATTGAAGTTTATAAATTATCATAACTTCGCCACCGAAGTTAAAATTATTACCACAATTATGAGACATAACAACAATCCTCTTACTCTGTGGTATGTAATAACGAATATTGGAAAGGTTTTGTTTGGTGTGATGTTATTCTACATGAATGGATCAAGGGTGGTTTATAGAGTTCAGCATAAGCCAATTTATATAATGGGTTTGTGTACTGTGTGTGTGGTTCATGTTAGATGACGGCTAGAAATTACCTGCCTAACTATTAATCTTCGTAGATTTTTTCACCTAACTTATTTTCACGTAGGATTTGTTTAAGACATTGAAGTATGGTAATAGACTTTAGGCTTGAGTTTATATGAAGGAGGATGCCTATAAATAATAATCATCGAATCTTTTTCTTTTCTCCATAACCCTCCTACATACTCCGCGACTAATCAATCTAATGCTAAACATATCCAATCTTCAAAGATATGAAGAGGAGACAGTATGTAGAAGACTTACACTTGATGCTTGAAAATTAGAATCTTGGCAATATAAAATTATTACTTAAGTTTATATGTATAGGAATAAATGTGATATTTACTTGACATCATCTAATACATCACATTGATTAAACATACAAAATGAAATATGACACCAAATAGACAAACTAGTGGACATATCACCATTCACTTTCAAATATTAGAAAATTGAGCCCATTAACGGCCCAGCCCATCTAATATACAAAATTCAACAGAAAAAGGAAAATAATAAAAAGAAATAGAAAAATCATTCTCGATCGTAGTCGTACAAGGGGCGAGCTAATAAGCTCTGCTCAGACCACATTTTCTTCTTTCATTTTCTCTTCCGCCGTTCTATGTCTCATCAGCTCAAACGATCTTCGTCGTCGTCATCACCGGCAACTATGAAGAAGGCGAAGTCGCAGGCTATAGCTGAAGGGAGCAGCAAAAACGGTCAGACTACTACTTCACCAACCCAATATGCACGAATCTGAAGCTTATCTGAAGCGTTTCCGACTCCGAAGACGATCCGAGCAACGACGTCGTTTTGGTGGAGGCCTCCTCTCGGGGCGCCGCGTCGAATCTGGCGCGAAAGAAGTCGCAGCCTATCCGCAGCCGGCGAAGAAGCTAGTGATAAAGATCGCTAAAGGTTTCTCGCCTTGTGTCGTTTTTGATTGTCCTTTGTTCTTATGGTGTTGCGAATTTGGTGAGTTGGATTGATTGGGTTGAGCTTGGTTCAATTGAATGCCAGGGTTTCTATGGGCCTGAGCCTTTGCGATGAGTTTAAGCTAAATGCCTTGTCATGTAGGTGGAGATCTGAGGCACTTTTTGAGCTTTAGAATGGAAATTTTGCGGAATATAAAGTTTGTTTTCAGCTGGATGTCGAAGCATCTTTTTCTTGATTATGGTATAGTGTAGCATATTAGAATTTTGTGGAAGGGCTGAAGATTTGAAATATTTAAAGTGGAGAATTGCTTTGTGATTTTCAGACGGATGCGAAGCTTGATAATTCTTGAGTAGCGCCATGTAATGATTTTTTCCAATTATCTTTCTTTACATCTAAAGGTAAACCAACGCTACCGAGTAACTTCGAGGAAAATACCTGGGAAACCTTCAAGTCTGCTATTAGCGCAATATTCTGAAGCAGCCAGATCCATGTGACCTGGAGAAGCTATATCAGGTTAATTTAGCTAAGCATTATGTTTTATTTTGACGTTTTTTAGATACTTACAGCCTTTACTTCTTAACTCAAGGGGGTTAATGATCTATGCCTTCACAAGTTGGGCGGAAGCCTTTATCAAAAAATTGAAAAGGAGTGTGAATCCTACATAGCTGCTGCTTTGCATTCGTTGATTGGGCAAAGTGAAGATTTGGTGGTTTTCCTATCACTTGTTCAAAGTGCTGGCAAGATTTTTGTGAGCAGATGTTGGTGATCCGTAGTATAGCATTGTATCTTGATAGGACGTATGTCAAGCAAACACCAATGTCTGTTCACTTTGGGACATGGGCTTGAAGCTTTTTCGCAAGCATCTCGCCCTAGCTTCAGAAGTAGAGCACAAACCTTGTTTGGGCTTTTGAAAATGATTGAAAGTGAGAGGTGAGTTCCACACTTTAAGCATAATATTTGTTTTCATCCCTTGTTATTATGACTCAATTGACCGTAAATGGAGACCAATCATTGTTGTCTAAGAAGTCTTCCCTGTTGTTCGCATCCTTGCCTTTTACTTCTGAATATTCTTTAGATAAGATGAAGCATGGTTTCAAATGTGGAATGTGGAATGTAAAGTTAATTTTTTTATATATCTTATAGATTAGGTGAAGCGATTGATAGTACTCTCCTTAAAAGAATCTTCTGAAGATGTTCACTGCCTTGGGAATTTACACGGAAATCTTTGAGAAACCATTCCTTGAGGGTACAACAGAGTTTTACCGCTGCGGAAGGCATAAAATACATGCAACAGTCAGATGTTCCCGATTATTTAAGCATGTAGAGGTATGTGTTTACATGCTTAAACTTTTTCTTTTCGAAAATCCGCAGCTTTTTTCTTTTCCTGCCGGCGATTCATTGGTGTTTCTTATGTATGTCTAATATTTCAGGTAAGGCTACAAGAGGAACATGACAGATGTCTACTGTACCTGGATGCAAGTACGAGAAAGCCACTTTGGCCTCCTTAGAAATGGAACTTCTTGAGCGTCATGTTACTGCTACTGCAATTCTTGATAAGGTTGGAGCCTCGAATGCATTTACCTAACAGAAGTTTCAATTTCTATCTCATGTCTTTTTTTACTGGCCTTTATTTTGTACTAAATTGTGACTTTTTATACTTGCAGGGTTTCACGATATGATGGAAGGGAAGCGCGTGGAAGACCTTCAGAGAATGTACATGCTTTTTAGCAGGATAACTGCACTTGAATCAATGAGGCAATCCCTTACCAATATATCCGTAAAACTGGACAGAGACTTGTTTTAGATGAAGAAAAGGAGAAAGATATGGTGTCAAGTTATTGGAATTTAAGGCCAATGTCGACATGATATGGGAAGAAAGTTTCTCGAGAAATGAAGCTTTTAGCAATACAATCAAGGAAGCTTTTGAGTATCTCATTAATCTTCGCCAGGTACCATATTGTCACCGTTTATTCTAATGTACCTGGAGATTAAGTTTTGTCTATT